>JAJOZX010000082.1:1795000-1812500 GCA_023014485.1 Bathynomus jamesi
TTACACACATACATACAACTCCAAGCATCCAATTCTTCTTTTCAAAAAGAATCACTCAACATATTTCATCAACAGATACATACATTCCTTGCAAACAGATTGGATTCTTTCAAAACCCCAAATCTTCCAAACCTACCTGTAGCACACATACTGTAACATTTATTCAATCATAACTCTGGGTATTGATTTCACTGGAGTGGTGAATCTAAGTTTTGAAGACCAACTGGATTCAGAGAAATGCAATATATATATATATATATATATATTATATATATATATATATATATATATTATATATATATACATATATATATACACACTGTACTCTTTACATGTCACAAACACAACAACCTGTCTGAACATAACCAAGGATCAGAGAGTAAAAGCTTTTATTGCTGCGCTCTGGTTCTGTGCACATAATTTTGTGCCAAAAAATTATATGGTTAGACAGTGGCACATACAAACCCAAACTAATCTAAAGGGTTTTATGGCCTACCTTTGGCCATAGCCCAAACTACTATTTCAAGGGCTTATGGCCTACCTTGGCCATAGCCAAAATTATTCAACAACGGGCTTATGGACTACTTTGGCCATAGCCCAAATTATTCAACAAGCGGCTGATGGCCTACCTTGGCCATAGCCCAAACTATTCAACAAGGGGTTGATGGCCTATCTTGGCCATAGGGCAAACTATTACAAAGGTCTTGTGGCCTCCTTGGCCAGAGACCAAACTTTTACAAGGGTCTTGTGGCCTCCCTTGGCCAGAGACCAAATTACAAAAAGGGTCTTGTGGCCTCCCTTGGCCAGAGACCAAACTACAAAAACGGTCTTCTGGCCTCCCTTGGCCAGAGACCAAACTACAAAAAGGGTCTTCTGGCCTCCCTTGGCCAGAGACCAAACTACAAAGAGGGTCTTGTGGCTTCCCTTGGCCATGGGCCAAACAACAAGGGTCTTGTGGCTTCCCTTGGCCATGGGCCAAACAACAAGGGTCTTGTGGCCTCCCTTGGCCATGGGCCAAACAACAACGGTCTTATGGCTTCCTTTGGCCATGGGCCAAACAAAAGGGTCTTATGGCTTCCTTTGGCCATGGGCCAAACAACAACGGTTTTATGGCCTCCTTTGGCGATGGGCCAAACAACAACGGGTCTTATGGCCTCCCTTATCCATGGGCCAAACAACAACGGTCTTATGGCCTCCCTTGGCCAGAGACTAAACAACACAAAACCAGTACAGGATTCAAAGCTCCAAGCCCTCCAGATCTACCTGTGGAGGAGTAACATTTACTCTACTAAAACTACGGGTATTGACTAGTCTCAAGTGGTAGGAGGTTTAAATACAGTACAAACTCTTTTAACCAAACAACACAACATGGAAGTACAGTACATTTCAATTAACTCACCAACGTAGAAGTCACTTCAAAACATAAATCGTTAACAAAACAAAACACAACAAAACTCCAAAACAACATTAGTAAACCAGCATTTAAAAACTGTTGACCTATATAAAACTTACCCAAATAATGAGCAAAGTTAAAATGCTAAATAACTTTACTTTAATTCCATAAACTTCCTATACCTACGGGGAGTCAAACTGATTGACATAACTTTAACTAAACTTGAGAAGTTAGCCTCTTGAACTTTTATATTTAAATAGTTTTTGAGTAACCTTTCTCTTCCTAAATTCCTACTTCATTCATTTTAATCCATTTCACATGGCTTAAAACACACAGTTTGACAAAAAATTTAATCTATAACATACAAATTTTTCTCCGGCCTCCCCCCCCCAGTATATGGAAAAACTATACGCGCTTACAACATGGTATTGTATGTGGTACCTTTGCTTCATAATTAAATATAAATTATTAATTAATTGAATTAAATATCTACAAAATTGCCTCGGGATTGGCGACATAGCCTATTGGGAATGAAAATAATTGTCATACATACATAGAACCCAATATGGACGGGTCCGGACAAAAGCCCCCTAGGACAAAAGCCCCCTAGGACAAAAAACCCTAGGACAAAAAACCCCTAGGACAAAAAACCCTAGGACAAAAGCCCCCTGGACAAATTGCTGGGTAGGGCAAGTCAGGTGTCACGTCTAATCTGAAGCATCAGTTCCACTTCAGCCACCGTGGTGTTAAGGTTATGGGCTGTTAGTTTGAATCTACACGTCTGTCAGTTAACCATTGGTTGTATTCTCTGAGTGACTTGGAAAATCAGTCTCTCTTCAACCACCATCATCAAGAACAATAAAGGAGGTTCCAAACTGTGTGCAGAAGGCTACTTATACACCACGAAGAGTTCCAACAGTACACGAATACGCTGGGAATGTACTCAGAGGAAAGCACTTTCTTGCAAAGGTTGTGCTCATACAGATTTGGAAGTGAAGGAACTTCTTTCTGTGACTGAATACAGCCACAACCCAGACCCTAACAAGGTGAAGGCAGCTAAAGTTTGTTTGAATGCCCGGTTAGGTCACTTGAAGGCCCGGTTAGGTCACTTGAATGCCCTTGACGATTGGTTAGGTTGTCATGATATTTTCGTTAAAAACACATTAATTATTTAAAGCTCAAACATGTTTGTTTTTCATTTCTCCAAAAAAAGAAAGCTATTTTTTAAATCAGTGACTAAAACTACATTAGTCTACCGATTTTCATTAAAATTCGCTGCTAGCCCCCAAACGGAAAAGATCCTAAAGTAGGACTGTTCGGAGGCCAATGTCCTAGGGGGCTTTTGTCCTAGAGGGCGTTTGTCCTAGAGGGCTTTTGTCCTACACTCCAATATGGAGGCATTGGGCTCACCAACCACAAGAAAAATTTATTATTTCGTGTTCAAAATTTTCCACTGCTGACTCATGAAAATTACATCGAGAGAAGAGTCAACAAACTTTGCAAATTCAGCAAATAATAAAATACAAATATTATATTATACTGGCGGCACTCTGAGCTGCTTATGTTACAGCGATGCTTTAAGCAAGGAAGATGTACTTTATCTTTCTATAAGTTCTGAGTGAAATCCTCATAATATAAAACCTAATAACTATAAAAAGGATAGGCCTATTCCTTCAGGTTTTTAAATAGTGACTGCCTATATTAGTTACATCAAAGCAACTCGTTGTGTAACTCCTCCATCGTACCGCGGCCCTACATCGAAAAACATCGTCGCGCCCTACATCGAAACAGAAGCAAGGCCCAACGAAATAATAAGGTAAGGCAATTTCTTTCTTTACCAATAAGCAGCGCAAATACCGAAGGCAATTAAACATAAAGCGGTCCTTTGAAGACCTACACATACATAACTCTCTAACGAAAAAACGTAGGGCTTTTGTCGTTAACTCTCCACTGTAATCTGCTGGGAATTTCCAACGGATGAGGGTATCAGGCAATCAACCCATAGCCCTATATAGTTTTTTCACACCTAGTATATATCAATGGGTGCAAAGAACTAAATTACTGGGAAAGGTTACGTGAATTAAACCTATATTCACTGGAAAGAAGAAGAGAGAGATACACCATTATTTACACTTGGAAAATAATGAAGAAACCAGCCCCTAATCTTTCTCTGAACCCTATAACCCCCCAAACAACAGTGGAAAGTAGAAAAGGAAGACTGTGTCATGTTCCCAAATTAAAGGCTAGACAGGGAACATCCTCAACCCTGAAGGAAAATAGTTTTGTTGTGAGAGGACCAAGACTGTTTAACCAGCTGTCCAAGGAACTAAGGAACATGAATGGTGTTGCGGTGGACATCTTCAAAAGAAGATTAGACGCCTGGCTCAGAACATTCCCAGATGAGACTGGCGTACCTGGCTATGTGAGGTGGAGAGCACAAGAAACCAACGCTCTACTTCACCAGGCCAACTCGAGAGGAGGGGCGATAAGCTTGACTTTCGTGAAATGAGGAATCATCGCACGGAACATATGAAAGGAAAGGTATACTGTGTGTGTGTGTGTGTGTGTGTGTGTATATCCAAAGACAAAATTTTGCTGAAGAATTCCATGTTTACATTTGATCACGTATAAGGTGCAAAAGCTCTTTCATTTCTTTTTTACATCAACGTTGCATCATCGTTTACATCAACGTTAAATAGACGTTACACCAACGCCGAGCAAGTCAGAGAAAAATCTCGCTGGAAAGAATTGGTCGAGGCTTGTAAATTTCGCGTCTACTGGTCTTAATACCCCCATGTGAGGGTATTAGGTCGTGGGGTGGGGGGGGGTAACTTTATCTTCATTAACGCTCTATCTGCGTCTTTTATCTTCGCGAAGAAAAAGCAGGAAGAGGCTCTTCATTTCTCGGCTCTCGTTTTCGGGGGTTTCAAAAGCCCCTTCGCAAATCCAAATCGGAAAAAATGAGAATTTCTCCCTTTGGAAAATGACGACGATGCCATTACCACCTTTATTGCCTTATGACATACAGTTCAATTTTATATATATATATATATATATATATACTGTACTTCTTTGCATCACTTTTCCGTAACTGGTAATAATAATAATAATAATAAGAGATAGGTAGATAGATAGCCTCATAGATAAACAGTTTACCGTTTACAAACAATGCAAACTCTTAAACAATTACGTTATTATTATTATTATTATTTTTATTATTATTATTATCATTATTATTATAGGTTTTCCACTTCAAGATCCCAAATTTGTTCCTGAAACACAAC
The DNA here is from genome assembly GCA_023014485.1 of Bathynomus jamesi. Taxonomy (NCBI): domain Eukaryota; kingdom Metazoa; phylum Arthropoda; class Malacostraca; order Isopoda; family Cirolanidae; genus Bathynomus; species Bathynomus jamesi. Next base: position 1,799,678 of record JAJOZX010000082.1, read on the forward strand.
AAATTGAAATTAAAATTATACCTCGTCTTCAGACAAATTACAGGTCATAAAATTTTAATTGAATATTTCAACTACTGTTAGTCGTATGTAAATTATTATTAGTAGTATATAAAGTATATGTTAATATACAAAGTATTTTGAGTCTCCATTTGAGGAAGCATATGGCTTTACTGTACTCTCTCTACGCTCTAAAACAACTTTTACTTTCCTCTGCATTCCATAAACTGAATACTTTTAGCTTGTTTTACCACGTATTTATACTTATATATAAGATGAAACGGAGGACCCATGTTGCAGTAAAAATCGTTTATTGCAGTTAACTAAAGTTTTCGGAAACGCCAGTTTCCATCTTTAGTTGCTAAAATATTAAAATAAACACAAAATTAATAGATAAATCTAAAAATAGATTTAAAAAACCTCTACGTAAGAGCGCAGTTTTTTTAAAGATACTACAGTATGTTAAATTAATTAGGATGACAACCAAGCAGAGAACCAACCTTCAGAGAGCGACTGGATGAAAACATGAAGAGGATAAAGACAAGGAATTGGTTGGTTTGTTCTTTAAAGATGAATAGCTTAATGGGAGGAGATTGTTCATTCAGAGATGGTTTTATTTTAAGAATATACGTGTAGAGTGTTTCTAAAATCTTTAACTCTGAAGACGTTTGACCAAGTGAAAGTATTTCCAAATCTTTCAGTTCAAATGGATGAGAAAACTCTTCTGAATGTAGACGGATAGACGAGTGTTCTGGGTGAGAAAGAGGTCTGTTGGTTGTACGTGAGAAACCTTTATATTTGTCCTCTATTTAAGTTGTAGGGATGTTCGCCCTACGTATTTGACTTGGCAGTCAGTACGCGTAAATAGATGAACCAGAGATGATTTTAATTTGCTTGGAAGAGTTTCTTTGTGGCGCAAAATGCTTTGAATGGAACGCAGTTTATTCCTATAAACTGGAAGTTGCACTAGGAAAAATCCTTGGTGAAAAGAAATTTCAAGAAATAAACGAGTTTGGGGTGAGTTGCATCTAAATATAGGAGTTTTATGTAAACTGGAAATTTTGCAACAATAGATACTGGCTGAGTTGGATGATATATATTGTAAATAAATTTGTTAATTGCGTTCGCAGTAGAGGAAATCGAAAGTATGAAGTTTCATCATGAAAGGAGAGACAATCAAAACAAATACAAAAAGTTCACGAGATTCTAGTTTTCAGACTCGAGACTTTGAAATCAAAAGGGATGTAACTAAAGTAGTTTGTACCCAAAGAAGGGGGTACGTTTTCTTTTGTATACGGAGGTGGAAAAATGATCATGAAACCTGTGAACTGCAATAAATTATTTCCACTATAACGTGGGTCCTCCTTTGCATTTTACGGATAATGTTCCCGAGGAACAAGCCGCTCTCTCATATATATATATATATATATATATATACACCTTGGTTTAATCTTGGTTTTGCTTCAGCTCGAATTGTTCATTCTGACGAAAGTCAAGCTTGTTGCTCCACCTTAGACCTACAGCCTAACGTGGAATCCGAACCACGCCCAACCACGAGTGGTCAAAAATTACAAAGTCTTCGCCCGGATTCGATCTCAAAACCTCCCGATCAGCAGCCCAACGTTTTAACCATAAGGTCACATATATATATATATATATATGTTGGTTTGGGAAGGTTCCACTAATTTCGCTTTGAGTGAGATCTTTGAACGTATGTAGGAGTAAAATATTAGGAATATATTACAGTAGGGATGTTACAGTCATACCCTATATATATTTTTTTTTTCGCCAAGGGCGAATGTCCACAAAAAAGCCTCACAGTTGAGGAAGAAGAGAGCCAAAATCAAAGTCCAGGCGTTTTCGAGATGTCTGGACACTACGTTTCAAAGATTGGAGGTCATAGACAGGAAACATGGACTGAGGAAGATTGTTCCAGAGTTCACCGGTTGCGTAGATGAAAGATTGAAAATACCGATTAATACTTGCGTTAGAGAGTTGAACAGAAAACGAATGAGAATATGTCGAAAGTCTGGTGTTGCGTGCTCTCCTTAAAGGAGGAGGCATGCAGTTAGAGAGTTCAGAAGAGCAGTGTCCGTTATAATAGCGATAGTAAAGAAAGAGTGAGGCAACATTGCGTCGAAGAGAGAGGGATTAAAGGCAATCAGTAAGAGGCAGGGAACTGATGAGACGAAAAGCCTTTGATTCCATCCGGTCAAGTAGGGCTGTTGGGCCACCCCACACATGAGAAGCGTACACGGTACCTTCTGAAAGACTCCTCTCTCTGTTGCTGAGAGCATTAGAACAAGTAAAGTTAAACCAAGGTATTTTGTATTCGTAGTAGGAATAGAATATGGAATGTGTGAAAGAAATTATATGAGTATAATTTAAAACTTTGTCACGTCATGTACGCGGTATAATTAATGGAATGGTGAATGTTACGCGACTTCTTAATTAAATGATGTATTCCGGACTTACTGTAGGAATATATATATATATATATATATATATATATATATATATATATATATATATGCACCAATTTAATTTTATTATGGGTGGTTTATATGAATCACTTATGAATGAATTAAACTTTACAATAGGGTGTTCGAAAAGTCTCGTCACCCCCATACAAAATGTACATAATGTAAATACAATTTTATTTTTGTGTGATTAATTGTATTGTATTTATATGTGGTAGGTGTAATTTAAGAAACAAATCACTAGCAACAATTACTTTAATTACAGTAAATACAGTTACTAATTACAGTTACTAAAAACGGTTAAAAACCGTTCACAGGCTTCGTATCATTTCTGCATGTCTGTATCGCTTAATTCATTTACAAATGACGGGCGGTATAGTTTCATGTCGAGATCTTTTGTCATGTGATCTCTCATTGTGGACATGGGTACTGCAAGTTCTTGTGATTATTTCCGAAGTGATTTTTTTCGGTGAACGAGCCACCGATGCAATCACACCTTCACATTGTTCCGTTCGCGTTGTTGGTCTTCCCGACCGTGGTCTGCCCTTGATGGAGCCAGTTTCAAACAGCTTTTTCTCCCAGCGTAATACCGTCTTGTTTGGTGGTGCAACCTTATTGAATCTTGTGTTGAAATCATTCTGGATATCATGCATCGTTTTGCCAGTATGTGACCTTTCATGAGACCGTGTTCATCACTATCCTTTCCTTCAGAATGTAAGTGGACTGCTGGTCTGCCATTGTTCACACAACTCTAATACCTGGAAAAGAAAAAAAAAGTTAATGAATCCCATATAAATTCAATTAATCACACAAAAATAAAATTGGCATTACAATATGTACATTTTGTAAGGAGTGACGGAACTTTTCGAACATTCTGTAGAATAGAAGAAGATACATTGAATTTCAATTAAATTTTTTAGGATTAATCTTCTTGAAACAAAGATTTCGTGTGGTGGGAACTGAGCTGTGATATTAACCCTTTAACGCCGAACGTTTTTGTAGGATTGTCTAAATGCATGTATTTGAAACGGTTCGCATTCGGCGGTAGAGGATTAGTTCAAAAAAAGGAATATCTTTATCTTGAAACTATTGAAAAAAAATTTAAGTATAGTATTTCACTTTGATTAAAGCACAGAAAATGTTCCTTTTTTTGTCGCCCCCCTCCCTTAACCCCGAATAAGAAGAAAGTTTAGGAGACAGTTTTGCCGTTTTATTTATTTATTTATTTTATTTTGTCTCTACAACAATTACAATTGCGAGTAATTTTTTTATGATTTAAATTTTGCAGGCAAAAAGATGGGAAAAGAAAATAATTGAAATTAAGTATATAGAATAAACACTGAAAATTTAAAAAAACAGAAGACATTAATAAATAATTGGTTGGGAAAATAATCTTACCAATAAAAACGTTGGTAAATTTTCTTTTTATTATTATTATTAATAGTAGTAGTAGTAGTAGTAGTAGTAATATTTGGTCCTTTTATGTGCCTTAAGAAGACTTCCATTTATGATATTTGGAATAATAGTAATAATAATAATAATGAAAAAATGTTAAATTACAAATTTTCTATAAATTTCAAGTAAAATTTATATGATTTTAAATTTCAGTGGAGAAAATAATTGTAGGTAAAATTTGTCTATTTCAAGTTATATTTTTTTTTCGTAATAAAGAATTAAAAATAGGGAAAATACTCAACGGAATAACGTACACATGTGCGTATATTTCCAAATGTATTTAAACAATTTATTATGTTCCTACATTAGCAGGAAGTGCACAAGACATTATCATAATATTAACATGAAGTACATTAACATCCGACAGTAGCGTAATTATTATGATTAATCATTATTTCCACAATGCTTTTGTCCCCATGTGCAATGCTCGCGATAGTCTTCAACAACCTGCAGAAAAACTGGAGTTGTTCTTCATCTTTGGTTAGGTATCCAGAAAAATCCTGGATGAGAGCAACTCCACGTTCAGCGAAGTCATTTGTTACAGTTAGAGTTTTTACAGTCTCTTTCGCAGTCTGGTAATGGGTATCCTCTTCCCATTGCTCAGCAGTTTTCTCCAAGAATTCATCTGGGAGGTTCAGCTTCGTGAACAATGATTTTGCGTTTTTTGTTACAAAGTTTTCCAAGCTTTTTTCTTTCACCATTAAGGCGATTGAAATGATACTGGGGTGAGGCATAGAAAGGAAGCGCATTTCAATTTAGGACAAGTAACGACGCGTCATCAAAATTTTAATGGCCTTGAGCGACCTCTAAATATTTTCTCATGAAACTTCATAATCAGCGTTTTTAAATGCAATGTCACATTTTTAGAGGGTCAGACCGAAACTTCTTGATGGTTCAATTCTTACCATACAATTAAGTGACACCCTAATATATATATATATATATATATATATATATATATATATATATAATGTGTGGTGTGTGTGTGTGTGTGTGTGTGTGAGAGAGAGGGAGAGCGAAAATAAGTTGAGCATATTAATTATTCCAGAATCGCGTCAATGTAAAATCACACGCGACTTGAGTCGTCATGACCGAAGCCGTCAGTCGTGAGTCGCAAGACGATCCTGTGTGCGGCCGGCCTTAGTGTTGCCACAGATGTGGGAACAGGCTTTTGATATGATTGCATAACGATACATTATGATTGTGGTTAACGATCAAGGTACTCCAAAATAGGTCAGCTGAGGTCTATGACCTCCAATCTTTCAAACGCCGATTATCCAGGCATCTCGAAAACCCTGGACCTTGATTTTGGCTCTTTTTCTCTGTGAGGGAAGGGCAGTTTTACGTGCATTACGAGTATTCACCATTGGCTCCTCCTTCCTTCATATTAAAAAGTACCCAAGGAAAGAACCTACTACCATTTTGTCGCAAGTTTCAGTGAGAAGTGGTTTCCGGGGGCATGATATGTGGCACATTCCTCTTGGAGCACTTTAAAATGTCTTTGATGGACACCAGGTCAGTATGCCCTGTATAAAAAATGACTACCCAACACCAAAGTAGGGCTACATCGTGACCATGTCGCAAACCGCTTCCCATAGATCAGTGAAGTTAAGTGACATTGAGTCTGGGCTGAAGTTGGATGGGTGACGGGCCTCTACATCCAGATGATCTACAGATCTACAGAAGTTAAGGCTAACAAAGACCCTAAGATCCACTCTAAGGTTAGCCCGAGAGAAAGAAGAGAGTAGGGGGTTAAAAGAAGAGAATAAGGAGAAGTGGCAAAACCTATCATTCGTGGGTTAACATTCATTCAAAAAAAGAGAGAGAAAGACTCATCAGCATCATCCGCTGGCCACTACCGACAAGTCGAAAAAATAGTCGAAGAGTATAGGAAAGGGGTGAAAGATGAAAAGAAGGAAAATAAGAACGCTTACAAACCATGCGAACACAGTCTTAACTCAAACACTGTCATACCATGCAAACTGCAGACATGCAAGTAAAGAGAGGAAAAGAAAAGAACAAAAAAAAATGTATGAAAAGTATAACAAAAAGTGGGTTAGTTTACGCTACTAGCTACATCTAAGTTTGTGTTAGTCTAATTTTTTATTTTTTAATATAATTTTATTGCTGGCATATCACACACTGGCACTAATCGTCAACAGACTCAAACCTCGACCATTACCCCCAGAGCTCGTGTTGCTAATTGTTTTATTATCTTAAACGACTTTAATATTTTTAAAATACCTATCTAAACGGTTTTTAAACATATTAACGCTGGTAGAGTTCACGACTGACGCGGGAAGATTATTCCATTTATCAATTACTTTAAACGTAAGTTTTTAGTGATGTTAATAATGAAACGTCTGCCACGTAATTTAAATCCGTTATTACGAGTATTGTTATTATCGAAAATGAACAATTTGTCAAAATTTATGTTATCGATTTTATTAACGATTTTGAAAACTTCAATTAGCTCCAACCTTAATCTCCTAGTTTCGAGTGAATGCAAGTCTAACTCTTTAATTCTAACATCGTAAGACTTGTTGCGTAGTGACGGAATTAGTTCCGTGGCGCGTCGCTGAACCCTTTCCAAACTATCAATATCCTCACGCAAATACGGGCACCAAAACTGAACGGCATATTCTAAGTGAGGCCTGACTAAGGACTTGTAAAGGAGCAATATAATATTCTTCGATTTAAATTCGAAATTGCGCGCTATGAAGCCTAACATCCTATTAGCTTTTGCGCAAGATTCCAGGCACTGGTTCCAATTTTTAAATCCTTGGATACGTGTAAGCCTAAATCTACTTAATCGTCAACGCTCGCTAACTGTCTATCATCCATCGTGTACATGTAATTGTTGTTACGAGAACCTATATGCAAAACTTTATATTTGTCTATATTAAATTGCATCTGCCACTTATCCGTCCACATCCTCTAGTGCAGAGCTTTCCAAACTTTTCACGTTGGCGACACACTATTTTAGCATAAAAATTTTCACGACACATTAATTAATTTTTGTTATCAAATATCAAATATCAGATAATTTTTCAGTAGGTGGTTTATCTTGCAGCCGATTTTGTTGATAGAAAAATCAAAATTTTCAAAATACAAAAAACACTAATGTGTCGCGACACACAGTTTGGAAAGCTCTGCTCTAATGGATGTTAACGGCGTTTTGGCTTCTGACGCTCAGGCGATGGCGGGTATTTTCAATAACTTTTTTGCGACAGTTTTTACCGTAGAAGACGTAAATAATGTCCCCGACGTGGACGATATCGTTCCATTTAGTAGCGAGACTATTTTGGATGAAATAACTGTTTACGAGGGTGAGATTGCGCATTATATCGATAGGCTAAAAGTTAGCAAGGCTCCAGGCCCTGACGCTTTTTATCCCAGGCATTTGAAAGATTTGAAAGACGTTATTGTAGGCCCCTTAACGAAGATTTTTAATCAGTCACTCGAAACGGCGATTATTCCTGAAGACTTCAAATTAGCTAACGTCACGCCCATTTTTAAAAAAGGTGACCGCACGGTACCTAGTAATTATAGGCCCATTAGCTTAACGTCAATTGTAGGTAAACTTTTGGAATCCGTAGTTAGGGATCGTATCATCGATCACTTAGAAAGTAGAGATTTGATTAATAGTAGTCAGCATGGGTTTCGACGCCCATAATCTTGTTTAATTAATTTGTTAGAATTTTTATAACGAAATAGTGCGTGAATACGATAGGCATAGAGCGGCTGACGTTATTTATTTAGATTTTAAAAAGGCGTTCGATACAGTTCCGCATAGGAGATTAATTGCGAAGGTCAAAGCAAGCGCACGGTATACGCGGTAGTAGCTAACTGGTTAGAAGAATGGCTTCGTGCTAGGAGGCAGAGGGTCGTAGTTAATGGTAGTGAATCGGGGTGGTGTGGATGTAGGTAGCAGTGTCCCACAGGGTTCAGTGTTAGGCCCATTGCTATTCGTAATTTACATTAACGACATAGATGTAGGATTGACTAGTAACGTGTCAAAATTCGCGGACGATACTAAAATAGGCGGTAAGATTGTTAACGAAGACGATAGAAATAGGCTCCAAGACGATGTACATAGGATTATGGAGTGGACGGATAAGTGGGAGATGCAATTTAACGTAGACAAATGTAAAGTTTTGCATGTAGGTTCTCGTAACAATAATTTCACGTACACGATGGATGATTGAGAGTTGGCGAGGGTTAACGAGGAAGTAGATTTAGGCGTACGCGTATCTAAGCATTTAAAAGTTAAGAGCCACTGCCTGGAGTCTTGCGCAAAAGCTAATAGGATGTTAGGCTTCATATCGCGTAATTTCGAATTTAAATCGAAGGATATTATATTGCCCCTTTACAAGTCCCTAGTCAGGCCGCCTCATTAGAATATGCCGTTCAGTTTTGGTGCCCGTACTTGCGTGAGGATATTGATAGGTTAGAAAGGGTTCAGCGTCGTGCCACGAAACTAATTCCGTCATTGCGCAATAAGCCTTATGAAGATAGGATTAAACAGTTAGACTTGCATTCACTCGAAACTAGGAGATTAAGGGGGGAGCTTATTGAAGTTTTCAAAATCGTTAATAACATCGATAACGTAAATTTTGACAAACTGTTCACTTTCGATAATAGTAATACTCGTAATAACGGATTTAAGTTGCGTGGCAGACGTTTCATTACTAATATCGCTAAAAACTTCTTTACGTTTAAAGTAATTGATAAATGGAATAAACTTCCCGCCCCCCTCCTGAACTCTACCAGCGTTAATGTCTTTAAGAACCGTCTCGACAGACATTTTAAAAATATTAACGTTGTTTAAAATAAAAAAACAATTAGCAACAGGAGCTCTGGGGGTGGTAGTCGAGGATGAGTCTGTTGACGATTAATGTCAGCTTGTGACATGCCAACGTGTGATGCCAGCCAAAAAATTATTAAAAAAAAAAAATAAAAAATAATTAGACTAACACGAACGTAGATGTATCTCGTAGCGTAAACTAACCCACTTTTTGTTTAACTTTACCTACTTTTTTTTTCTTATCCTCTCCTTACTTTGCATGTCTGTAACTCTCTTTTCTTGCATGTTTGTAGTTTGCATGGTATGGACAGTGAGTTAAGACTGTGTTTGCATGGTTTGTAAGCGTTCTTATTTTACTTCTTTTCATCTTTCACCCCTCTCCTATTCTCTCCGACTATTTTTCTGACTTGTCGGCAGTGGCCGGCGGATGATGATGGTGAGTCTTTTTTCTCTTTTTTCTGAATGAATGTTAACCCACGAGTGATAGGTGTTCCTCCTTACTTAACCACTTATTCTCTTCTCTTCTCTTCTCTTAAACCCCTACTCTTTCCTTTCTCTCGGGCTAACCTTAGAGTGGATCTTAGGGTCTTTGTTAGCCTTAGCTTCTGTAGATCTGTAGACCATAATCCTATTTACATCGTCTTAGAGCCCATTTCTATCGTCCACATCAAGAACTTTACCGCCTATTTTAGTATTGTCCACGAATTTTGACACGTTACTGGTCAAGCCTACATCTATGTCGTTAATGTAGATTACTAATAGCAATGGGCCTAACACTGAACCCTGAGAGACACCGCTACCTACATCCAACCACCTCGATTCCCTACCATTAACAACGACCCTCTGTTTTCTGGCACGAAGCCATTCCTCTAACCAGTTAGCTACCTGACCGCGTATACCGTGCGCTTTAACCTTCGCAATTAATCTTCTATGTAGAACTGGAACTAACGCTGTTTTAAAGTCTAAATAAATAACGTCATCCGCTCTATGCCTATCGTATTCACGCACTATTTCGTTATAAAACTCTAACAAATTAGTTAAACAAGATTTATGGCGTCGAAACCCATGCTGACTACTATTAATCAAATCGCGACTTTTTAAGTGATCGATGATACAATCCCTAACCTCAGATTCCAAAAGCTTACCGACAATTGACGTTAAGCTAATAGGCCTATAATTGCTAGCTACTGTGCGGTCGCCTTTTTTAAAAATGGGCGTAACGTTAGCAAATGTGAAGTCTTCAGGAATAATCCCCGCTTCCAATGACTTATAAAAAATCTTTGTGAAGGGGTCAACGATAATGTCTTTCAAATCTTTCAAATGTCTAGGATAAAGCGCGTCAGGGACTGGAGCATTGCTAACTTTTAGCTTATCGATATAATGCGCAATCTCACCCTCGTAAACAGTTATTTCATTCAAAATAGTATCGTTACTAAATGAAACGCTATAGTCCACGTCGGGGACATATTTCCCTCTTCTACAGTAAAAACTGTCACAAAAAATTTGTTAAAAATACCCGCCATCGCCTGAGCGTCGGAAGCCAAAGCGCCGTTAGCGTCCATTAGAGGGCCTATGTTATCGTCTTACGATTATTGACGTAGTCAAAAAACTTTTTCGGATTATGTTTACTATCCGCACCTACAAGTATCTCAAAATTACGCTTAGCATTCCGAACAGATCTTTTAACCTGACGTCTAAGCTCGACATATCTATTAAAGTTAGCTACCGTGCCGTTGTGCTTATTAAGTCTGTACTCTCTGTTACGCTCGTTTATGAACTCACCGATTTCCCTAGTCCACCACTTGGGCCTACCATGATTACTAGCGCGCTTGGTCCTACGCGGAATAAACTCCCTTTCGATATTCAAAAAACTTTCTTTAAACGCCTCCCAATGAAAATTTGCGTCATTACACATAAATAAATTATCCCAGTCCACTACTCTCATCCTATCCGCAAAACTATCAAACTTAGCCCTCCGAAAATCAGGGACTTCTATTGTGTTACTAGCCTTACTATTTTCTATCAATAGCTTAAACCTAATAATTTGGTGATCACTACATCCCAAACTCTCACCTACTTTCAAACCTTCGACTATATTTTCGTCGTTCGTCATCACCACGTCTAAAATATTGTCACCGTGCGTTGGTTCGGTAACCATCTGTCGTAAAAAATTATCTTCCATGAACTCAATTAGTCTCAAACCCTCATCATTACCAGTAAAAGTCTCGTAATTAACGTTAGGGCAGTTAAACTCTCCGACAACTATACTATCCCGATTATTAATAAAGTTACCAAGAAGTGTGTAAAATCTAGTATCAGTATCTAGGGGTTGAACGGGACGTCTATAAACAACGAAATTAAAGCTAATAACTACGCGCCCTAACTTCAATGCATATCGAATGTACAACAAAACGCCGCCACCAATCCTATGTAACCTATCATTAGTAAAAAGTTTAAAACCCGCTATATCAAGTTACCCCAACAAGTCCCGAGTTACGGTATTTAACCACGTTTCCCGTTATAGCAACTACATCGTAGTTCCCGGAATAAATTATCGCCTTAAATTCGTTTAATTTAATTCTAATACTACAATGAAAGACGTTTAAATTATTTTTTTACCACGGATCGGCGTTTTAAACTATTTTTCACGTCGGGCCGGCGTTTCCCAGACCCACAACGTTTAAAGAGGGCTTCGACCTATACAGCTTTCGAACGTTCTCATCGATTAACCTACCTAGTCTAACATTCCCTACTTCATTGAAATGCACCCCCATCTTTTATAAAAAGGCTAGGATCACTAAATTCTGAACACAGTTTTACGAAGGGTGCATTTTCCTGAGCACAAATCTCTTCTAATTTAGTGTTCAAAAATATTGTTTTGACGTAATCCTAAAATTTAAACCATGCCTAGGGGTAATATCTAGAACTAAAGACCTATCTGACCTTGCCTTCAGGGTTAGGTTAGGTCAGGCTATCCCACTGTTGTTGTTGTTTTTTCTCTTCTAAACACGTTGATTAATATAAAAGTTTATAAGATTTACACTTGTATGAGATGTTTTTCTTTGATTTTTATAAGATTTAACAGTTATTTTATTGGTTATGTATTTATCTGCATTTTGGGTTGAAATATAAAAACAACTGAAAAAATACTAAGCAATTGTTATGAATGTATATCTAAGTTTAATTAAAAGGAAGTCTATTTTATATATTTTTACATGTAAATGATAATTTATTGAAAATATAACTGGAAAATGATCATTTATCTTTGTTGTCGCATGAAATTTGATATATATATATATATATATATATATATATATATATATATATATATATATATATATATATATATATATATATATATATATATCAAAGCTGGGCACAAACCGTTAATCCGTTAATCGTTAATTAACGAAATTAACTTTTTCGTTAACGATTTAACTTTTAAGTTAACTTTGAAAATCATTATCGGACTAATTAACTTCCGTTACATTTAACTTCCGTTAACTCAAGTCCGTTAACCCAAAAAATTCATAAATAAACGTTTAAAAGTTTCTATTATTTTCAGTGCTGAGCAGGTGCGCAATTAATCCGCCACTGTTAATAGTGATGAACGAATTTCCATTTCCGCAGTGCAAAATCAGGCGATATATTCGTTTCCGTCGCCACAATTTGTGTCTTACCAAATATGGTAGTTATTTATAGCATTGGTTTGAGCAAAACATGGTCGACTGTAAAATCAGGCGGAAAGATTTGCCATTTGAGTTGAATGTTTCAACTTCTTTCAAGAAATATCACGAGCATTTTATGGCACTTTCAATAATATATATGTAACAATTACAACAAATAACTACATTCGTTTCATTTGCAGTCTGTCTCTTGCGCAACATGTTTGTGCTAGTGAATATTTAAAAATAATCGTTGTCAAGTAAGTCATGTATATTTATAATATGTCTGTGAGTACCTTATTAGTAGTCTCCTTGATACATTTCAAGAACCATAAAACTGATCAGGTAAGATTTCAATTCTCATGTCACTTTGATGACATAAATTAAGTCAATTGATGTCTTACAATGGGAGCGTTTTC
>JAJOZX010000082.1:1822500-1980000 GCA_023014485.1 Bathynomus jamesi
TTGAAGTAGTTGACCAATTCATGTTTCTTTTTCTCATAAAAACTAAGCACCATTTTTCTGACATTTTTTTTGCACAAACTCTTCCACTGTTCTTTGTTTCTTCAATGGCTGATTAATCTGGTCGACGTTTAATGCCATGAATATTTTTCATGTGGGATGATAAACTTGAAGTAGAACCTCCACAACACTTTAAAACTTTGTGACATGTCATACACTCCGCTTCTTCTTTATTCTTACGAGTGAAATGATACCAAGAATTTGATTTCTTTGACATGATGGAGTATTAAATCTTAGAATCTTAACTGATCAATGTGCAATCATCCACATAACATTCAAGACTGAAGCATCAATTATTTACACTTATAACCAAACAAAAAACGATACGAAACGATGCAAAACGTAATTACTATGTTTTTAAACGTTTGGAAACGTTTGTTTCATAGAAAATGGACCAAAGTGATCGGAGACTTGTGCAAAAATGTGAAAACCGGTTCTTATCGTCGGTTTCGGTGATGATTAAAAATTTTCATCACCGGTTAGAAACCGGTTTTTTAAAACCGGGTTCCATCTCTAGTGTCTATTTACTTTTGGTAACCCTCTGTATAAGATGAATTTCACAACAAAACACGTGAAGTAAATAAGTGATGCACTCCCAGATGGAATTGCTTTTCATTTTTCAATGTGCGTGTGCAATATATATATATATATATATATATATATATAGAGAGAGAGAGAGAGAGAGAGAGAGAGAGAGAGAGAGAGAGGGTGTTTCATAACATGTGGGACGCACTTTCATGATGGATTCAGGACCTCAAAACAATGAAAAAGTTTATATAAACATATGCCCGAAATCGCTTTGTTTCCGAGTTGCAGCCCATTATGTGTTCCACAAGTATTCGCCTTACTTTTAAAGGAAGTACTCAAAATGACCGCTTTGCGCTTGAATACACGCCTGAACACGCCTCGTCATAGACTGTCTGACGCGTTCAAACATTCCAGGTATTGCTCGGATTTTTTGGCATTCTTGTTCTACACGTTCGCGAAGCATTTCAACGTTGTCAATGGGTGTCACGTAAACGATGGATTTCAGGTAAAAATTGAGTGGATTCAGGTCCGGGGAGCGGACCACCATCTGAACTCGCTTGTTGAATGATCCTGTATCACCAAGACGCTCGTCTATTCTCTGAAAGGTCTTCTTATCTGGCAGACGGCGATTCGGAAACCTTTCCGCATACAGACGTCTTGCTGCGGCCGCATTATATTCGGCAAGTCCATACATGAGATGTATGTCTGCCATTTCTCTGTTTGAATAAGCCTCCATTCTCACTTCAAATGCAACTATCACTGAATAGCACAAAAACTTTTAAGGTTTTTTTTTTTTTCACTGGACTGCATTTATTCACGGTAAGAAGTTACGAATACAAACAGTGAAACACCGCAATGCACCTCTGACTGACTGATGGCTCTACACTCAACGATATTGAAACATGTCATAGAGTGTACGAAACATTACAGTTGGCAAGGCCATACATGAAATAAGTCTTGTACATACTCACAAACATTGTCGGCAAGCAGTGTTTGTAAACAGTTTGCAGGAAGAATTGCTGGAACACAAAACGGGCTGTAACTCGGAAACAAAGCCATTTCGGGCCTATGTTTATATAAACTTTTTTCATTGTTTTCAGGTCCTGAATCCATCCTGAAAGTGCGTCCCACATGTTATGAAACACCCTTTGTGTGTGTATATATATATATATATATATATATATATATATATAGTATGATGACTTCATATGGGTAAATATAAATGTTCCTAACGTTGAGAGAGGGAGAGAGAGAGAGAGAGAGAGAGAGAGAGAGAGAGAGAGAGAGAGGTGCAATACAGTTGTTTCCATACCAAACAAAAAAAAAAATATTCCTTGTGGTGGTGCTTGTAAAATGCATTGGTGTGTGTGTGTATGTGTATGTGTGTGTGGGTGGGTGGGTCTGTTTTTGGCTACCTTACGAAACCGCGATAATCTTTAGGATGCACACCGAGATCACTCATCGCGACACGAACGTTATTGGAGCGACATTAGCGCTGTTGCCATAATTTCCAACTTTTTTTTGTTGGAAATCATTAATTAATTATCACATAAAAAACGACTATAATGATGGTGTGGTGAGGTTAGATTAAATATCACCATCCACCATAACTGAAAATTTAAAAACGTCGCGGTTTCGTAAGATAGCCAAAGCTGTGTCGGTGTGTGTGCCGTGTTGGTGTGTGTGTGTGTGTGTAATTCCATCACAATTTTTCACAAAAAAGAAAAACCAGTTTCTCACTGAAACAAAAGTGACATCACAAAAAATCGCACTAAACATGTTTCGTTTCGTTTTCAGATTTGGAAATTATGAAGCAATATTTTTTCACTCTTTGTTGAAACGCCGAATAATTAATAAGAGAAAATAATGGTTCCTCCTTTAATTACGTTTTCTTTCATCATCCATTTGTTTCAGGGAAATTTTCTGTTGGGATACGCATAATAAATACACACGAATGTGTGTGTTGTGTGTGTTTATATATATAGACATTGATTATTTACTGTGTATATATGGCCCCCTTTACGAGAAAGAGAACCAAAATCAAGGTCTCCGATGCTCACGATGCCCATTTTTTTATAAATTTTGAGAAATTGTGTTGTGTGTGAAATGCATATATGTGCATTTCACACACAACACAATTTCTCAAAATTTATAAAAAAATGGGCATCGTGAGCATCGGAGACCTTGATTTTGGCTCTCTTTCTTGTAAAGGGGGCCATTCTTGCGAGCACCCGCCCTTGGTTGGTCCCTCCTTTCCACATAAAAAAATTATATATATATATATATATATATATATATATATATATATGCAAAATTATTCCACTAGGATTCAAACCCACGACCTCTTGAGTAGAAGTGGGGGCGATAGCCACTATATAATGAAGGACTGTGTTGTGCGAACTTGTTAATAATAATAATAATAATAATAAGACGAAGAAGAAGAAAAAGAAGAAGAAGAATCTACAAAAGTGACCAATAAGCGACTTACACTAGAAATAAATGTTGGCGAACAATAATGAATTTTGAACAAGTTAATTATTATTAAATGTCATTTCGAAAACAATTTAAATTAACTAAAAATAAATCGGTCTTCTCGCAAATTGTTAATTAAATTCAAACAATTTAATTACTCTGTGAAACTTTGATTTAATTATTTATTAGAAAATTTTACGTTAATTTAAGTCAGAAGTTTAATTAATTTTATCTGCTTTTACTGCAATTTAGTGAATTTCAAGCTTGGTCCGGTGAGGTTCGGAGGTTAATGAAGTTTCTACCTTCTACCTAATAAGGGCATTAATTTCAAATCAAGAATAAACTTTGTCGCCCTTAATGAAAGCTGAAACACACACACACACACACACACACACACAAGTAGGAAAACGGAGCGGAATTCTTTGAAAATTATCTTTTATTACTGTAAAAAATGTACGTTTCATTAAATGTACTTTCGAATTAAAAAGTATTTGAAACGTACACAGAAAGTACCCGAACTCCAAACGTACACCAAATTCCCAAGAGTACATGTGACATGAAATATATAATTTCAAATAAAAAACAAAATATTTGAAGAAAAAGGGCCGAAAATTTTCATTTTTTGAGCAAAAATGACGAAATATGGATTTTTTGATGCATTATTGAGCCTGCAGCCCTCTACAAATGTTTTAATCTGCTTCAGAGGTAAACAATACATCATAAACAGTTTTTAAATTGTCTTTCTATCATGTTCAGAACCCGAGATAGGTCACTGGGTTCAAATTTTGGTCGCGCACACATACGATTTGTATAAATTGGCCGGTAGCAGTCACAGTTTTGTATGCAACCACCCAAAATCGATTTTAAAGTTTAATCCTGGACAAAAGACAACTATTTAGACCCCCTCAATTTTGATCCTGGCACTTTTGACTTTTTCACTCTACCCTAGTATGTATTTATAATGTGAAATCATTCCAATAAACTCCGTTGTTTACAGAAACAGTGTTGACTGTTTCTAATCAGATTATAACTTTCAAGACGATCAACTATTCTATCACGTATTATTGATTCTAAAAGTTGGATCAATGAAAGAAAGCCAACCCCAAAGATTTCTAGTAAACAATGCCACTTTAAAAATGATCAAGTAAACAATGCCATCCCCAAAATCACTAAAGTAAAGAATGTAAGTAAAAACACCTTCATGAGGAATTGTTTATTATTTATTACTGTATGCCCTTCATGATTGATTAGGTTAAGTCATGATATTTTCATTTAAACTGACTAAAATATCACAACTTAACCTAACCGAACCTAAATAACCTACCTACCTAAATAACTTCCAGATCAATGAAAGAAAGCCACCCCCGAATTGTGTCGATGAAAGAAAGCCACCCCCGACCCGTTTGGAGGTGGCTTTCTTTCATTGATCCTAAAAGTTTACCCACAACTGAAGTTAATCTAATTGTCCCGTAATTGCCCGCGAGTTTTAATTCCCCTTCTTAAAGTTCTGAGTGACACTTGCCAACTTGAAGTCGAACGGTACAGTTCCCGGATCACCTGAAGATCAGGGCCTCCAGCCTTCTTTAGTTAGCCTTATAAGGCTAACTAACGAAAATATCACGACCTAACCTAACCAATCGTTAGGTCAACTGTACGCCCTTGACGATTGGTTAGGTTAGGTCGTGATATTTTCGTTAGTTAGCCTTATAAAGCTAACTAAAGAAGGCTGTGGGCCCTGATCTTCAGGTGATCCCAGTTCCCTTCTCCATCTTATTAAAGAGTTTAACGAGAAGAGGTATTAATTCGTTTTACAGTCCCTTCAAATATTTAGGATAAAACAAATCAGGACCTGTCTATTTAACAATTTTTAATATATATACTGTATGTAATGCAAAATCTTCTCTTCATATGCATGTGAGTATATCAGTTAACATTAATTCTTCACTTAGGTTAAATACAGATTGTGCTTCTGATATGTTCGATGCAAAATCAGTAAAGTGACACTTGGCGGTAAAGGGTTAATAAATCGGGTTATTTCATAACTTAACTATGGAGGTTTATCATCAAAGTCTACTTTCTTCTTCTTTTATCGCACACACTGAGCATCTACGGTTGGAATTAAATTTTTAAAACTATCGTTCATATTAATTACGTTACCCGTGTCTAAAATGACGTTCGAACTTATTTGACGAAGCTGCTTTTATAGCTATCGAAATCGGAGTGTCTAAGATCAGGAACTTTTAAGCAATTATTTTCCGTGTTAACCTTAACATTTATTCTAAATCGTATTAATTCTGTTCATTCGTTTTTCTGTATCCACACGAAGAGGATGCCAGTGGGCATCGAAACTGTTGTGGAAATAAACGCTGTCTACTAGTATGGGTTTTACTGTCATATTTTGACCTCCACGTAAAAAAGTGAAGTTTTTTGCATTTGTCTTGACTAAGATTTTCATTTGTAGTCATTATTAAGTCTAGTATATTGTTTCCGCGTGTTGACTCTTTTGGCATTGGTAAAGAAATCTGTCCTGCATAAAATTTATTAATCACGTCCCTTCCACATCGCCACGTGAAGTTTAAAAATTAATGTTGGGATAATTGAAATCGCCTCTTAAGACCACTTCCTTTTGCCTAGTAAGATCACTTAACCCGGTGCTTCGCAACCGGTTTGCCGTAACAAAGTCCCTAATGTGCCGCGGTACTTTCGTAATCAGAGGAAAATAAGCTACATCACTGTATTTCACTAGTGAGTGATGAAAATAGAATATACAATGACTTGGCAAAATTCGGTTCAGTGTGCCGCGAGGGTCGAGCTAACTAGAAAATGTGCCATTAAATAAAAAAGGTTGAAAAGCACTGATTTAACCTATCAAACATTTCCCTGTCACGCTCTAAATTCTGCAAAGATGGTATATACAGGGTGGGTAAAAAAAAGGGAGCAAGTGTAGTTTACGCCCCCCTGATGCAAAAGGGGACACAAACTACACTAGGTCAAAGTTGGGGAACGTAAACTACACTAGGATCTTTAGGAGACATTTTTTAAATGAATCCATCAAATAAAACGTTAAAACAACGAAAATATTACGACTTAACCTAACCAATCGTCAGTCTGAGTTCAATCCCATATATATATATATATATATATATATATATATATATATATATACATTTAACTGCAATGACCGCGCAGTATATTAACGTATAGAAACGACGTAAGTATAGAGGAGTGTTCTGCACACGAGGAAGAGAAATAACAAACAAATGAAAAATAAGGCACCCGCCCGGGAATCGAACTCAGGATCTTCCGATTGCCGGTCAGACGTGCTAACCACTACACTACGGAGCCACGATAGTCAGAAGTTGTAATTCTCCTACATAGGGCGGGTGCCTTATTTTTCATTTGTTTGTTATTTCTCTTCCTCGTGTGCAGAACACTCCTCTATACTTACGTCGTTTCTATATATATATATACACATGCGATGAATTTCACAATTAAACACGTGAAATGAATGATACAAACCAATAAGAAAAAAGAAAAATTATTTCAAGGCCTTTCGTGTATTCAGAAGTACACCTCGTCAGTATATCTAAGTATATCTTTCACCACTAATTCGTTGAATATCAGTTAGATAGAGTGAAAGATATACTTTCCAACAAGATGGAGCCCCTGCTCACAGAGCACGCCAAACTGTCACATTCCTTGAGAACGAAACACCAGATTTTATGGAACCCAATATGTGGCCGGCTAGTAGCCCCGATCTTTCGCCACTAGAATATGGTGTTTGGGAAGCCCTAAGTCCAAAGTTTACATCTCTGGTACCAATATAAGAGACATAGATGAACTACGCGAAAGAATTCTGCTCGGCTGGGAGAAGGTGTTTCAACGATATGTAAACAGGTGTATTGATCAATGGCGTCCACGTTTGGAGGCCTGCGTTGAGCAGGAAGGGGGACACATCGAGCAACTTCTCAATTAAGACGAACAACATGCTAAGGTAAGCATCTATGAAGTTTTGGAACTCCAGTCCCCTTATTTCTTTTAATATGACAGTTTACCTCTAAGGGGTAACTTTTTTTTACCCCACATTGTGTATATATATATATATATATATATATATATATATATATATATATCACAGCTAGGTTAATTTTTAAGTTACGTACAGAAATTTCGGTTGCAATTATATCATTATTATTATTAAGATTTAGCGTTATATTACTTGGTTTTAAGTTAGAAGCAGAAGAAGCACCCAACCTTCATTTCGATTTGTTCTCTATGAAATAATCCATAACCCGTAACTTGATATTCGCCAATAAAGTCTTGAGTTCACTAATTTTGTTCCGAATACTACGAGCGTTTAAGTAAACGATTTTTAAACTATCATTTAACGGTTAATCGAGTTCCACCTGTTTAGTTTCCCGACAACACATTACAACTTTGCCTAATCTTTTCATTACTTTCACTTCCGCATCTATTATTTTACCTAACCGAGCATTTCCCACTTCGTTTAAGTGTATACCATCTTTAATAAAAAGGTCTTCACTGTCAAAGTGCGTCCAAAGGTTAACAAAATATGCTCCTAATTGACTACCAAAGTCCTTTAATTTTTCACTTACATAAATAGCTCTCGACAACAAACGCATTCTAACAAACATTCGTGGAAGAACACTAATGATGATAACGTTAGTTGATTTATCCTTCATGGACTTAAGCGGAGCACGGAATTTTTCAAGCAACTCTTCCGACCTATTTCCCTCGACATAAACATTGTTTGCTTCAACAAAATAAACAAGCACGCTCTTTGCGGCAGCTACATTCAATTTATGAACTCCGTTTCTAATGTCTTTAAATTTTTCCTCGGTAAACATAACCTTTTTGCTTTGGACGGGTTGCGCTTTATGAACTCCTCGTCCATGCGCCTTACTAATGAGTCCCCTTCAGAACGGTCTGATTTTACACCTCTATTGTTTCTCAAGCACTAAACGGATTTGTCAGTGTTAACCTAAATTCATTTATATGTCCACGTCCGGTTCGATTCACTTTCTCTTCAAGTTTTTTACTCTGCCCTTTAATCTCATTAACATCGTCGTCTAACTTTTTAATACTGTTCCCGGTGACAGTTGCGTTAACTTCTGAGTTAACTTCGGGAAGAAGGGATTACCACCACGTGGCATTAAACGTAAAAGGATATCAAAAAAGAAGTGTTCTAAGCGAATGAAACCTATGGTTGACCATTATTTTGACTGATATAAGCTAAGGACATTGATCTCATGAATCATAATTTGTTTACTACTTTTTGAAAGAGGAGGCACTATTTCTAACTCGTCATGGCACGTTTCATCCATCCGTGTAGTTCACAATGTTGTAAATCGGAGCTGTCCCTCTTTGACATGCCTCCAACTCAAGTTTCTGTTGAACACAGTGACTTTATTACAATTAACCCTTTAAACACAATTAGTTCCTTGAGTGCCCCTATAGAATTCTTGATACCCAGCTCAGGCCTTACTTTTTTGATCCAAGCTGTGTGCACATGTACGCTAAACTTCTTATAGCTCATTCTGATGGAACGGACTGTGATGACAAATATGCTGTATACCCTGAAACAAACTTTCTGCACTCCTTATTCAACCAGTGTGACGTATATTTAAATCGGGTCAACATATCGTCAGGAACGGGATACTACCACGTACGATCCTATCTGGAAAATGTGCTGAACTTTTCCAAAGAAGCAAAGGATACCTTTTTAAGTGCCGAAGGCTATTATCAAGCTAAAGACGAAAGTAGTATAAAAGACAAATTTAAAAATTCTAAAAAGAAGATAAATGAGTGACTGAGTGTTTTGGACACATACATACAGACTTCACATTCCAGGAGAAGTTGCTTGTGAATGGGGTGGATATGAAAATAAAGCTCACCCACACGAATCCTGAGACCTGTTTAAATCCGGATGCTGATCAAGAAGAGGGAGCAAAACCCGTTGTAATTCACATTATGGAGACATACCACCGCGTACAGTGAGTGAAATTAAGTTCACCAAAACAAATAGAAATTGAGAAATATTTACTAAACGCCACAATAAAATACCCAATTAACAGAGCACAGATCAAACTATACACGGTGCCAGCAGGGTTGGCATCGAAGCAGATAGAAAACATCGCCCTTGGAAATCTACCTAAAAGGATATTAATCGGGATGCAGGACCATGCTTCGGTGAATGGAAAATATAAAAAGAATGCCTTTAAATTTGAAAATTTCGGCCTTAAAAATATAACTATATGTCAATGGCAATGCGTTGGGCGGGGGTATGGATATGGATTATTCATCAGATGCTGTGTTCACGTTTTGCCCGAGAGTATATAGTAATCTTGCCCATATTGCAGGTGATTGTGATGAGCTCGGGAATGGGGTAACGCAGAAAGAATTCATCGATCAGTTTAACCTTTATCCGTTTGACATCACACCTGACTTATCTGCTAGTGTAAATACACACTTAAGTCCACAACAAAGTTGAAACATCTCAGTCAGATTGGAATTCGCCAAGCCTATAGACGCGCCTATAAGTGTACTAGATTACCTCGAGTCACAAGCCCTAATAGAAGTAGACAGATTTAGGAGCGTTGTCATTGACTTTTAAAATGGATGCGAATACACTTCAGAGAGTAATGAATAGTGAACGAATCACACGTTCCAAATTTATCGGTGTGTTTGCAAAGAATGAAACATTGAAATTGCAATCTAGGAGAAATTGTGGTAGCCTTATTTTGAACACAGATTTTATTGGTAGTGAAGGGATTCATTGGTTTGCAATCTATTTTAAAAATAGAGACCGCATGTACTATTTTGATTCACTCAGCACTCAACCCTGGAGTGACCGTTATTGTAAAATTTCTCGATCAGATGCATATCCCCGAAGTTGTATGGAATCCCTTCCAGCGACAAAGATATTTTAGTAATACTTGTTGGATGTACTGCCTTTCATTTCTCATGCATATGTCACGTGGTAAAGAATTTATAAATTTTTAAAAATTATTCGACCCGTGTCACACTCAACGAAACGACAAAATGGTATGCAGACAGATAAAAAGCCGTTTTCCGATTGTGCGTATTCGTTGTATAGTATGATGTTTTGTTCGTGTATATATATATATTTGTAACCAATAATGTTAGTTTGTATATTCTGTAGTCTAAGATGGTTATTATACTAAAAACATGATTTCTTTCATTTAATAAATTGATTAAAATACATTGTCTCTTCCCCCAAAAAAAGATCGAAACAAAAAAATACTTACATTATTTCGTTAATGATGTGACAATCGTTGGGTTGACTGCTCGGTAAATCTTCTACCTCCGTATTCAGGTCCACGACATGGGTTTCTTCAAAACGAAAAGATTGTATAATACGTGTCAAATCCTCATCGGACCTTAAAGGAGAAAGAATAATTCATTAGTTCATACTGAATCTTTTTTAATAAAAACCCAATTGTTTAAAACATATGCAGCGTATACAGATAGTAAGAGTATTACAATGTAAAGATATCTTTGAACTGCTCAGATAAGTTCCTTTAAGAGAAAATGCCGAATAACATTTATTACGGAATTTATAAAATTATTTAAAACATGCAAAAGATTGCTATAAAATAATTCAATGAATCAAAACAGGACTTTAGCATAATGCTAATTGCAAACTAATCTATAATTGCGGATACCTAAATGAAGCAGTTTTAATGTGATGAGATGAATTACTACAACCCTCCATATATATGATAAAATAATCCAGAACAGCGCTCTTCCTCTTAATGACAGGCACATTACATAAATAACCAGTTCGCGAATAATTGGCTACAAAAAATAAAATTACAGGCATATAATTACTTACATTTCTACGGCAGTCTCTTGCGTCGGATCGTAAGGAGCGTCATTGCAAATATGCTCAACGGTTTGCGTTGAAAATAATCCATTCCGATCGGCTACGTTAAAAAGATCAATTGCGGATAACGCTGCAATGTCACCATCTTGATATAAATCCAGTTAACTGTAAAGTTCTTGATTCATGGCGGAGGGAATGTTTATTCACTGGCGAAAATAACAACTGTGACTCCCAGCTGAAAATATCTCCTTTTATATGCATGATCCCCAAGCACCACCCCAAAAGACTAAAAGGCGGTTCGTAAGTTTAATGATTGGTTGTCATTGTAACTGGGCGGGACTATGTTTAATTTGTGTACCAATCGTAACTCCTATATTACGAGTCCACGCTTTGGACGTCATGATTGGTCGACCAATGGTGTCTTTGTCTTTTCTCCGTAGATTTAATATTCACATCGTGTAGGAGTGTGAATAAATTGTGTTTAGCTCGTGAAAATGAATGTCTGGTTGAGTTGGTAGATAAATGGGCGCCCTAGGTATCCAAGTGGTTAAGACGCTGGGGTGATGATCGGTGGTTGAGAGATCGAGTCCGGATGGTGACATTGTAATTTCTTGGTACATACAATCCCTGATGAGTCGGGTGTACCTATGTGAAGTGGAGAGTAAAAGAAGCCAACTCACCATTTCATCAGATCAACTCGAGAGGAGGAGCGATAAGCTTAAGCTTCGTAGAATCATCGCAATAATAATAACAATAATAATAATAATAATATAAACCTTTCCATTTTTTTCATTCATTCATTTTATTTCAATAACAGAGACAATGACTATGGAGAAGATACCACACAAACTACACGCAAAGAAAAATAGTTCGGATTCAACGTTAAACTGAAGGTCTAAGGCGGGTGACAAGCTTGATCTTTGTCAAAATGAACAATTCGGGGAGAAGGAAAACGATTT
Organism: Bathynomus jamesi; assembly: GCA_023014485.1. Lineage (NCBI taxonomy): Eukaryota > Metazoa > Arthropoda > Malacostraca > Isopoda > Cirolanidae > Bathynomus > Bathynomus jamesi. The sequence goes on from JAJOZX010000082.1 coordinate 1,834,384, forward strand.
AGCTTATTATTACTACTGTAATTTGCACCACCATATATATATATATATATATATATATATATATATGAATTTTAAATTCAGTTTTACCTTCATTAGCAAAAGTAATTTTATTCAATTCCAATTGTTGAGTACTTACAAAGTGCATGTGTGTTAATTTTGAAAAAAAAATGTATAATAGTATTAATAATAATAATAATAAACCTTTCCATTTTTTCATTTAAACGATTTAAAGGATTAACACGACTATGAAGAAAGAAGATGCCATGCAAATTACACGCAAAGAAAAATGAGACATATAAACAACGAGGTTAATAAAATATAAACCTTTCGAATTATAGGTAAAATGAATATTGTTCTTGTAGAATATTTAAAGTGTTTATTGTCAATTTAGTATACTGTAAAGAATGAATTAATATTAAAATGAACGAAGAAAAAATGTACGAAATTGTGAAGACATCTTATATATATATATATATATATATATATATATATATATATATATATATATATATATATATATATACAGAGGAATGGCAAAAGTAAATAGACCCTTTAAGTTTGGCTTTAGAGTAAATCATTATACTGACATGTGCTTTTATATGCTAAAGGCAACCGTTCTAAAGTACAAGATGTCAAGTAGCATTGTTTTCATGGGCGCCCGCAGGTAGGGGCAAGGGGGGGCGCTTGCCCCCCCCTGGAAATGCCAAGAAAATATATTAAATATTTTCTAAGAAAATATTTATATCCTAAACTTGCTGAAAAGTATCCAACTGCCTCCTAAAGGGTGAAAATTTTTATTTGTGTGCATGATAAAAGGTTGCTACCTTTTTATTTGTTCAGAAGTCCCCCCTTAAAATTATCCCGCCAAGTTGGCAGCGCCAACTCAAGCACCTGGCTGCATGCAGTGCGTGGCAGCCATTCTATCATGTTTCTGTTATAAATAAAATAAATGATTGTTATCATGTGCATTGTATGTATATACAATATATATTTGCATTTTCCATTACAGAAAATGCAACACTAAACTTGCTTAGAATTAACCTGCTGGTTCCTAAGGGGTCAAAAGTTTTTTGCTTGCTCCGGTCCCTACCTATTAATGCATTAAATTTTGCCCCCCTTGGAAAAAATCCTGCGGGCGCCCATGATTGTTTTTGAACCATTTCGCTGAAAATTTTCGCTGAAATTTATTTATGAAATATATAGAAGGTGTATAGAAAGGATTGTCTAAAGTAAATAGACACAGTATACATTCTAAGGTGTTAGAATAAATGAAAGCGTTTCATGAATTATAGGTAAATTGAATATTATTCTTAGAGAATGTTATTGGAATAATGTACAGTATAAAGAGTCCTGTGTATTTCTTTTATTATTAATATTAAGATGAATGATTTCTTTTGCTACGCCATGGATTAATTGTCTACTGTATTTCTTTTATTGTTAATATTGGGAATCGTTTAAATAATTAGTTCTCTTGCTGAACAACTTTAAGGAGAAAGTCGCTCTTGCCTTTAATAAATAAATACATAAGTGGAAGCTCGTCTAAATAAGTTCAAATAAATGGCGCAACCTGGCAACTCACCCTAATAAGGTATACCTGAAGATAGTTAAATTAAAAAACACTATTTGGCAAACCATGTAAATAAAATTAAAATAAATGGTGGTATCTAGCAACTCACCCTAATAAGGTATACCTGAACAATTAAAAACACTATTTGACAACTCATCTAAATAAATATATAGTGCGCTCTGGTAACCCCTCCATATATAAATAAGTGGTATCTGGCAACTCACGACCCTCTATATAACCGCTGCTTGGCCTCCTGGACGTTCATGATGCGTCGGATTCCGGTGGAATAAAGAACTCTCTCTCTCTCTCTCTCTCTCTCTCTCTCTCTCTCTCTCTCTCTCTCCTTCTTAGATTAAGCCTTAGGTTAGGTTTCCCCTTGGGGGGTGAGGACATCCCCATTCTCCCCCAAAGACCTCCTCCTTCTTCTTTTTCTTCCTCTCTTAGGTTAAGGTTACCCCTTTTGGGGGAGGTCATCCTCCCTTCCCCCCCGAAGCCCCCTCCCTCCCCCTTTGCTGCATTCATTTGTTGCATAACCCCCTCCCCCTTTGTTGTATTTTCACTTTGCAACATCTTGCAACATTCTTGCACTCGTCCATTTTTCGCCCATACTACTCGTTTCTATGGCAAATTTATAAGTCTATAATTAAAAACACAACTGATTTTAAATGTTGAATACGTCAGAAAGGACAAATAAGATTTATCTTACAAGGGTAAGGGTTGATGCTAATGTATATATATATAATATATGCATTTAACTGCAATGACCACGCAGTATATAAATGAATAGAAACGACGTAAATAAGGAGCGTCTCTGCACACGGGGAAGAGAAATAACGAATAAATGAAAAATGAGGCGAACCGCCCGGGAATTGAACCCAGGGCCTTCCAATTGCCGGTTGGATGCGCTACCATTACACCACGGACCTCACCAATCATAAATCGAAATTCTCCTACATAGGGCAGAAACCAATGCCCTGAGATCCTATGGATCCAGACTTTCGGCCCACCCTGTATATATATATGTAGTAAATAAGTTGTTTCATGCAAATAGAAATTACTTAAAATAAATTTCACTGAGCTATTAGATAAAAATAACACCAAAGTAGATTGAAACAAACAAAAAAGATGATGAATCACACCAAAATTGTAAACAAATTTGAAATATAAACAAACAATTGTCTCAGTTAACAGTCACGTGGTGAAACTGGAAGCGCAGTAGGCCTATCCAGTTTACAGGGTGGGCAAAAAGTCTAGGCATCCCAACAAAAACTTACTAAAATGCGAAAAAATTTATATGTAAATACGAGATATGTAAAAATTAGATATGTAAGTACGAGATATGTAAAAATTAGATATGTAAATATTTTGAGGGTATGCTCAGACTTTTTGTCCACCCTGTATATAATAGCAATAGGCTTACACTACTAGGGTCTTTTCGGTTTGGCAGACTGCTAGAGATTTTTACGAAACTTAGCAAATCAATCAGTTTGCTATCTGAAAACACATTTTTTACATTTTCATGTTGGAAAAATGTTTACTTTATTTACGTTAAGTTTATTTAGGTTAAGTTAGAGTAGGTTAGGTTAGGTTAGGTTAGGTGTAGTTAAGTTAGGTTTGTAGGATCTGTAGCAGTTCACCAAACCGAAAAGATCCCACTACTATTTAAAAGTAACTTAGTTTAGTAGAGGAATTAACACCAGTGTAGATTCTTAAATTAATTATAATTTCTTTGCGCTTGCGCTTAATCAGAGAAAACTGACAAATTTCTAGTAACAGATGAAAAATATCCATCATGTAAAAATTGAAGATAACTTTGACTCAAATTATGTCAACATAAAATAGATGGGGCGAAATAAATGTTACGTCACGCTCAGAATCTGTAGAAAATATTAATCATTCATTAGGAATTGCTTCATCGGTAAACGAAATGAAACGCTAATTCCATCAAAACTGACGTAATTTCGGCTTTCTGTGAATATTAGCATGAACTTTGGATATATATATATAAATGTAGTTTGGGGATGCTTCGACATTCTAACTGTGACTGAAAAAAAGTCCCCCGTGTACTTTTCATGTACCTTTATACGGAATCTAAGTAATTACTGTTCTTTTCATCTACTTTTTGTAACATTTCTATAGTAGTATTTGGAAGGTATACCTAAAAGACATTTTCTTAGAGTGTATGTAAATTTCTCTGACAAGTGGAAATAATTACAGCAATTATTTCCAATTTGGGAATAATTACACTTCTCTTTCTATTCTGCCATATTGGTAGTCCGGCACCTTTCAAATGTGACATAGCTCCCAATAATCCGCTAATCCCCTCTCGTTGTCCGCCACGAGTGACTAAATGTACGTGTTTAGGTATGTTTGTTTAAGTATGACGATTCCCAGCGGTGATGCCCTGCGTGGGCAGTCAAAGATCGAAACTCTTCCCAACATTTTTAATTAGGTTGGTCTAAATGTTCTGAAACGGATGAGTAGCGGCACCAGTGTTACCTCTCGCAAATTATTAACAGGGAAGTACCAGTAATACATACCGGGTTGTAGGGGTGGACACTCGGTAGTACGGAAAATTTACTAGTCTGGTATGTCTCAGGAACCAATCGTGCCGGACTAGAGAGAGAGAGAGAGAGAGAGAGAGAGAAGAGAGAGAGGCCAGTGTAACTCCTGCAAACAACATTTCGTGAATCATCAATTAATAATTGAAGGAAATTTGTTTAAAGTTTCTGTTTTCAACTACTTTAACATTATCAAAATGTCAAATAGTCAATTTTCTCTTTTAATTGACTAATAATTATGGTTCCAATGATTAAAATACGTATAATTTAAATTTAAATTTAAGCCAATCCAATTACAGCATTTATTCAACCATACACATAATGATTGCGCTAATTATGCTTATTCTTATGGTAACTAACCTGAATGGTTTGAACTAACCACTTTGGATTGATTGGACAGTAATTGGGGTTGTTTCGACTAATTATATATTTCTGTATGTAGTAATATCGCGCTAAATTGGATGAATTGGATACGAAAGTAGAGTATGAATTCTTTTCGAAGACTGAATAAAATCTTGTGTCTAAAGTAAAGCTAAACTTTTACAACGTATATATTTTCAATATCCCAAAAGGGATTTCAAATAAAATAATAAATAAAAACTTTACTTACCATCCGCCACGGCCTACACTAACTTTATTATGGACGAGAGTTATGGGATTTGTTTTATCTGCCTTTCACTCCTGACCGGGATTAAGATTTTTGTCAGGAACCGTTCAAGAAAAGTTGAACATAACACTTTATATATATATAAATATATAAAGTTATACCTTGTTGTCATATAGGGATTATTATTATCATTATTATTATTATTATTATTATTATTATTATTATTATCATTATTACTTCAGTGAGATAAGATGCGATTGAGGTTTGTGGACTTTCTTTTTCATCTATATTTTTCCCTTCAAAGATGTTCCTACACCGATTATTATCATTCATGCGTTTCTTTCAAACAAAGTGTCAATTTTTAAATAACAAAATAATTTTATTTGACACCAAAAATGCTAACCATACTCGTATAATCGTAATTTTCACTTTTTCGAAAGTGAGCGTTATTAGCTGCGGGATATATCGCAGTCATTTCGCAATAATACCGCTTCCCGTCGATCAGCGAAGTTAAGCGACATTGGGTCTGGATTATAGTTGGATGGGTGACCGTCCTCCACATCCAGATTATGTAGCGACCCACGGTTAGAATCCCGCGTAAAGATGTAGGTCCCTCCCACCCGCTCCGTCACGTGACCTTTGACGTTAGGAAGGTGGTTAAACGCCCCCAAAACAAAAACGGCAATGATTTGATTTCAGCTGTTCATATTACGGTTGTCTCGTAATACGGTTCGCTAAATGCAATAGTATAGCTGTATCTGAAAGCTGCGTGAGGAGAGAACAGGATGTCTGCACAATTAGAATTAAAAAAAACATTTCACAATTTAAAATTTAAAATTTTTTAGAAATTTTTGCCTGAAGAAGTCGCAAAATTTTCAAAATATAATTTTCAAATTCTCCTAAAATCTTGGTCAATAAATTCGTGTGTGGTAGCATGCATGTTGTGAGGTCAGGGTATTATATTCTCGAGCAGCGGGTTTGCCACCCAAACGTAGGATATGACAATGGACCCAATCCACAAGGTGCTCGCTTCGTTTGGTTTGTAGACACATCCTAAAATTGCAATCCTAAAATTGCATCTCTCTCTCTCTCTCTCTCTCTTATTTATGCCAAATTGTTCACGCTAAAATGATAAATAGTACGAATGAAAGTTTAGAGTTATATGCACACATAAACATACATCTCTGAAAAAAGTTCGTCTAGAAGCACGATATTTCTGAAAAGCATAAAAAATTACCAATTAGTAATGACTGGATTTGGTTTTTGAAACATTTTTACTGTCCCCCAAAAGAATAAATTATCTGCACACATACGATAAAAGAATTGTACCAATTAGTAATTTTTTAATTTTTTTTTAGAAATTTTAAGTTTCTCAGCGAACTCTTTTCTGAAACTGTGCATACATACATCTATATGCGGCAGCAAGTCGTTAGACATGTATGTATATTTAACCTCTATACATATAAAAAATTTATTTACACAAACAGTTTTGTACAAAATTTATAATTTATAATTTATAATAACTTATTTTACCAGCATTCGTCTACGAGTAAATATAAAATAGCCCATCACAATACCGTGGCTACATAAACTAAAACCCACTTCTTCCCCCCACCAGAACCCCCTTTCCTAAAGACCTTGCCCCCTACCCCCGAGAATAAATAAAAATATGAAGAATAATATTTTTCCTTTTGAGGTATTTTAGGAAATGTTTTAAAAGGTGTTTTAATAACATGAAAAGAAAAATGTTCTCAATTTTCGTTCGATTTCCATCAAAGTATCGTCGAATGCGATGGGGAGGAGGAGGTGGGTAAGTATCGTTTAATTATAAATGAAATGAACGAATAGTTTAGGGAAATTTAGAAATTTATCGTTCAACATTATTTTTGTGTTAGGAAACAAATCGGAATTTGTATTGGAAATAAATTTTAAAATTTGAGTGTATAATAATTTTTTTAAATTTTAAACTTGTATTGAAAGTCTGTTTCTTCTCTAAGTCTATAATTGAATTTCTTGAGTGGTACAAAATGGAATTTCGAAGTTTTTCAAAGCGCAATTTATGTGAAGGTTTTCAAACTTGTTTTCGACATGTTTAATTCCGTTCACTCTACATGTAGGCAGTTGCTGCCATACTACTTCTCTCTCTCTCTCTCTCTTCTCTCTCTCATACACACACACACACACACACACACACACACACACAGGTCCTTTTCTTCCTCATACATTACATTTTATCCTCGTTACCATCAATCTCATTTTCTCCCTTCCTTTTCTTTAGGCCTCTGATTTGACTTCGGTTATTGGCAAACTATTAAACAGAAACAGCAGAGATAAAACTCTCCCTCAGCATTTCAGAAAGCAATGTCCTTTTAATGACCCCGCACTAGAATTCAAACGCAATAACTCAAATTTAACTTATTTATTAGATTTTCAGCGTTTGTTCAGTGAGACGAAGTGGTTATAACAAAGAAATGAAATGGCTTTGACTTTCCAAAGTTTTTGGATAACGTTTCTCCTAAAATAAAAGCGTTAAATAAAAGTGTTTTTTAGTATAGATATGAAAACAAACGACTACGTATATTTTTCCAAAACATTGTGAGAAGAAAGCCTATTTAGTTAAATGCTGAAGTTTTCAAAAACATTTTTAAAATATCTCATTATTTATTATTTAATAAAAGAGAATTGATGGAATTTTTTATATAAAATTGCAACTCATATCGAATCACGAACAATTTTAAATATATTTCAAGTTTTTTTTGTTAGTTTTCATAATGCAAAATCTATTTTTAGATCTAACTCTGGCAACTTTTCGATGAATACTTTTGGTCGGGGACAATAGCAAATGACCTCACGAGGAAATCATGGTTACTAGTGCTCAGTAGATTGCTCCATTAAAATTATATCATTTTTCCATGAATTAAACGGCGTTTGTTCCGGGAAAATGATACGGTTTTCTATTTTTAATAGCTTCGGATGGAAACAGTATGGGATAAGTTACACATTATATTTTATATGATACTGTAGTTGGGGAAAAAATCCCCAAATCAAAAAATTTTATTGATAAAATATATAGAAATTAATATGTGAAAAAATAATAAAGTATAATTTTCATAGTGACGTAATCAATTTAAAATGCTTTGCATTTAATATCAGCCACAAACAACACCAGCCAGATTACTCTACATATCAACTAGCTACGACAATGTCACATTATTTTCAGAATCTGATGAATTTGTCAATATATATATATATATATATATATATGATGAATTTCACAATTAAACACGTGAAATGAATGAATGTGGGTTTGCATCATATATATAAGTCGTCAGTTGTCATGCAGCAATGCCTGTCCTAATCCTAAGACAGACTGTGAACTACTTCGACAAAACTTTTTGGTTCTAAATTATTTATAATTACTTAGGCCTTATATAATCGAAAGTAAAGTAAAATGTAAAAATAATATTTCTATACCAAAGTAGAGCGGTATGCCATCCCTAATTTCAACATATATTGATGTAAAAATAATATTTCTATACCAAAGTAGAGCGGTATGCCATCCAAAGAAGGATAACAAGCAGACTTGTCTACTATATACTGTATACAGTTAGTATTAATTGAAGAATCAGTTCATTTCGAGAGAGATGTATTGTATTTATTTATGTATTTTTGCACAAATACGTAAATATTACAAAACTACAATATTACAATACAGTATTACAATATTACAATACGTCTTATTGTAATATTTATACAGTTAACAGGATTCTCAAGTAAAGTTGTAGGTCCCTTTGCCGTTATGAAGGAGGTTAAATAACTCCAAGAATACACGCACTCGTTGAGATCAACCCTATTATCCGTATTGTTTAAATGTAACAAAACCAAAATATAGATATAATAAACATAAGGCTTCGAGAAAACACACACACACACACACACACACACAAGCAGAAGGTTAATTAGAAACGGTGAAGTGCTTCAAGTAATTAAAATAATTCAAGGACTTCGACAGTGTACACTGGAAAACTTTTTGAATTAGGTAACAAAACTCTCCAACCTGAACGACTTAATTAAGAAAGAAGGAACGTTTCTTGGTGTAGACACGCCACGTATCCTTATACTTAGAAAGTAGTCCACGAAATACTTTAGAAACACCTGTTTGGACACACACACACACACACACACACACACACACACAAAGATAGTTAGCCTTTCGTTTTCTCCCTTTAATCATAGAAAACAATTGTTCACAAAATCAAAGAGCGCATTGAATGAGTAATTCTTTTTGATCCTAAATTGCATCTGTACTCTCTCTCTCTCTCTCTCTTATCTATCTATCTGTCTATCTATCTATCCATTTATTTGTTTATCCATCCATCTATCTATGTATTTTGTGTATCTATTTATCCATTTTCCTCTCTGCATATTTGAATTTCAATCAGGAATATATTTTCAAAGTTGAAAAAAGGCCAGAGACAATAAATTATTTTTTTTTATAAATTTTAGCTCGTAGAACAAAACCAACCTAAAAAAATAAAATCTCGGCTGTTATTATTAAAAATTTCCTTTAAGCCAGCATTCATTTTTATATTTTGTTATAAAAAACAATGAAACAAAAAATGTTTGCTTTTGTAAAACGTATATTTGGTATTTATAACAAATAATAATTGGAATGAATTCAAAGAATTGTTTGTTCATATTTTTAATTAGAAGTTTCAATTGAAAATATTTGTAATTTTTTTTTTTTTTTTTTTAATAAATGTGTCACCCCTTTAGAATCAGAATTTTATACAGTTTATTTTCAACAAATTTGTCCGTAATTTCTATATATATCTATATTTAAATATTTCGATTTTGCTTAGTTATTATATAGAAAATATAGGGTGTCCATAAATGATTACTCCTGATTAAAGCATGCTATAACTTTTAAATAAACACTCGTATTCAAACACAGTTTTAATCGTAAGTAGATAAACATACAAAGTTTTGATACATAGTTAATGAACTTAATAAGCTTCCACATGTGCACCCCTAGTGGCACGTAAAATGTCTAAACGGTATTCACACTCACGCGTGTAACTTCAAACGTTTGTGTAACACCTTGTGCACCGTAGACTTCGATATCTTTAGTTGGCATGAAGCTTGTCTTACCGATTTCCTTGGTGACCGTGTGAAAGCACTTTGAATGTTTTCCACTGTCCCATCGGAAACTGATGGTCTACCACTGCTCTTTCCCTTTTCCACGTTTCCAGTTTCCAAGAATTTTTTCATTCACGACTTAATTAACTTCACATCAGGTGGATTCTTTCCATACTTTGTTCTGAACCTTCGCTGAACACTGGCAGGAGATTTTGTTTCTGCAAGCCACACAACACATTGTGCCTTCTCTGTCACAGACGCCATCTTAGCTGAACAGCTACTACAGCGCTCCTAGCGACGAATGCGGTAGACGAAACACACCAGCACAGAAACTCTACGCGTGTACGAGATCACCTGTAAAAAGAAAACGGATGTAAGATTCGTCATTAAAACATGAGAGCATACTGTTTTCAGGGTAAACATTTATGGATACCCTGTATATTAGGGTGACAATAAAAATCGAAAGTTGGAGTTTTTTATTGGCCATTTGGTCAATGCTGCTACTACATGAGAAAACAATGTACTGTAAATATTAGGTCATTCAGATAATATTTAAGGGTGTCTCAAGTGAGGTAAATAATTCTCCTTATAACAAAAATTAATTATTCATTACCTAGTAAAAATAAATTAATATTTTTTTTAATTAATGTAAATAAACGTTAGTTTTAGTTCATAAGATTTAAGTGCAGGCGTACTCCAATCGTAATAAGTAAATAATATATTTACTAAATATATTCCAGGGTGTCTTTCATTCAATTGTAGACCACCCATTAATTCTTGCTTTTCCTCAAGCCATACCTCTTTTTCAATGTACCAGGCTGGGACTTCCTATGATCCTCAACAACCTGCAAGAGATGTTGGCGCTGTTCTTCATTCTTCGTAATCTTTGTATTGAAGGCCTGGATCAAGGCAATTCCCCTCTCTGCCATGTCATTGACGACTTTTAGTCCTTCAACTATAGTCAAACCAGTCTTGAAATCTTCGTCGTCCGGCCAGGTCTCTGGTTCCTTGGACAAGAAACCATCATTAATTTTTAGAAGTTCAAAGAGAAGCTTTGATCCTTTCGAGGCAAAGTCCGAGAGCTGCTTTGTTGAAATGGAAGAAACAGCAGGTATTTGGGCTCGCTTTGGAGGATCTTCAGCAGCTTCTTTTTCGAGGATTGATCGAGCGATATTCTTTTTCGTCGTTGCATTGATACCTTTATCAAAGAGTGCGAGACCAATCAAGTACTCGCTGAGGTACCATAAGTGACGACCGAGGACACTAAGGCAGGATGCTGAGATCTTTTCATCGTGGTACTTTGCTAGGTCTTGAAGAAGCTTCAAATCGTTCGCGGGAGCAGATGAAGGACTGCTGGCCGTGAACCACGCGCTGACATATAACTCCAGGGCAAAAAATACAAATCGTTTTAAGCCAGACATTTCACGAGTTGTAAGTCTGAACTGATGGGAAAGCAGCAGGATTTTTAATGAATAAATTACTTTTGCCATCCAACGTTCTCGGTGAAGTGCTCCAGGTCGCCGAAACCTAAAGTTAGGTAAATTACCTCCAAGGATTGTAATCGACAACTCCAAGAATTCACGGTAATCATCCCTCGGCTGATGTTTTGTCAGATATAGATTCCAGCAAGCGATCAGTTCTTCTCGATTCTCATTCAGACTCGATGGAAGGTCTGACAGGGTCTTGTACTTATCTTGGCAAATTGTATTCCACGTCTCTTTGAAGCGGGAGAATAGGAGGATATCTGGACCAGATGATGGTCCCATGCATTCAATGTACGCCTTCTCAACGACAAGTTCTAGGATGTGATGGCGACATGCAAGGTATAAGAGTCAGCGGCCGAGTTTCTGCTCCAAAATTACGCATGCCCCAGACAAGTAACCAATATTTGAAGCTGTAGTGTCGAAGCTTATAGCTGATACCTTTTCTGACACATTCCATTCTTTGAACGCAGCATGTACCACCGAGGCGATGACCTCACCCGTTCCTGATGTCAGCTTAGGTACACCCAAGAGCTTCTCTGACCCCCCCTCTCGACGGCCCTGTATATATATTTATATACTCGTATATATATTATCATAGGAAATCAAATTCAGTTCCAAATTTATATAATTTAAGCATCAAACTATGCCAACAATTAATGAAACTTTTCTAGAACAATTTCCAATAATAATATAATCAATGTATCAAAATAAAAAATATTACCTTAGATATCTTAAAAGAATCGGGAGAGAACTTCTAAGCGTTGTTTTCAGTCAGGCAGTCGTATGCAAAATGAACTTGAAGCACCAAAAGCTGATCATCCAAAGATTGATACACATCATATTATTTAACGATTTATTTATGAAAATTTTAATTTAATGAAATAAATTAATCGATTTGCATAATCTATAGTATGAAATAAAGGAAACAATTCTATTAAATTATATAATACACTTGCATTCTCGAAACATTTTTGGTTTTGAAGCGGTGTCGAAACTCGTTCATTCTTGAAATTTCTTCCGCGCGACAGTTTCATTCATATGACTCGAGGCACCCCTAAATGCTTTCCGAATTCCATGAGATTTCGTCTACGGTGTTTCCTCATAGGGTGGCAGCATTGGACAAATGGCCGGCAAATTGTTTTGAATTTCAAATTTTATCCCTATAAGAAGTTGTCACCCTACAAGTGTATATCTATAAATGGCCCATGCATTTTTATAAAGTAATTAAATCGAGTTGCATTTTTTAAATAATAATAATTTGGTTTTACTCTTTTTAAAAATTTTAATTATAAATTAAAATAATTTACATTTATAAATGTAATGTTTATTATATGTAATTATTGTCAATTTCGGATTGATTCATTTTAAAGCAGGGGTTCTTAACCTCTGGATCGCGACCCAAACTCGGGTCATTAAATTGTCATTTATCATTTATTTACGTTATCCCTAATCATTTTATCATTATTATTTATTTTATTATCTATTATGAGTGAACTGTTTGAAGGCATTGGTCGCCGAGCTGGCCCCGAGACCAGAATTTGGATCGCATCCTAAAAAGGTTAAGAACCCGTTTTAAAGAATAAGAATTCGTTTAGTAAATGTAAAGTTCCATCAAACCTTTACTCGTAAATGTTTTCAAACAAAACCTGTTTACGATTTGTTATTAAAAAAGTAAAATATAATTAGAATAGATAAAAAATATTTTGGCTTTGTTTATCTTTTAAAAACAAAATTAATATTAAATTAAGATATAAAATACATTTATTTAAAAAAGTTTAATTCGTTATTCCTTTGTTTTTAAAAGTCATAAACAGTGGAATATATTTATTCACTTTCTATATTATGTAGCGACCCGTGGTTCGAACCTCGCGTAAAGCTGTAGGTCCCCTCCTTATATGACCTTAGATGTTGCGAAGGAAGTTAAACGATCCGATCATTATTTGTATTTGTATTGTTTTATTCCTAACAATAAAAATAAAATAAATAATTAAAAGATCTTTTTAATTAATAAGAATATCAATTTCAATCTTTAAAATAACCAATACTGAATTGATTTTGTGATTTAAAAATTTAAAAAAATTCACCTACTGTGATTGATATTAGCACACACCTAAATGTATTTTACATATAAGGGATCACTTGAAGATCAGGGCCCCCCAGCCTTCTTTAGTTAGCCTTATAAGGCTAACTAACGAAAATATCACGACCTAACCTAACCAATCGTTAGATCAACTGTACGCCCTTGACGATTGGTTAGGTTAGGTCGTGATATTTTCGTTAGTTAGCCTTATAAGGCTAACTAAAGAAGGCTGGGAGCTCTGATCTTCAGCTGATCCCATATAAGTTATACGTCAGTTACACATTTTAACATAACTTTTTGTAACATTGAATTTAGTGCGCAATATTAGCTTAATTTTTCCAGTTTTAACAACAGTGAGACTTTGATACTTACGTATTAACGGAGGGCCACCACATATTGATGATTGGTTAGGTTAAGTTGTAATATTTTCGTTAGTTGAAAATTTCTAATACATTTTTAAAAATATTGCTATTTAAAAAATATGATGTATTAGAAATTTTCAACTAACGAAAATATTACAACTTAACCTAACCAATCATCAATATGTGGTGGCCCCCCGTTAATACGTAAGTACCGAGACTTTTCTCCCCTCTATTTCGTTCCGTCACTTTTTGTTGTTAAGGAAGTAAGACCCCTAGTTAATATTTCGTTCCGTAACAGTTCCGTAATTCTTCTTGTGTTTTCTTTCTTATGGCGTAACTTTGGCGTAACGTTTTTAAGAATGAAAACTACGAGTATATAAATTCTTCCAGATAAATATAACCTATAAATCCCCATTTGTCTTTCCTAATATGCATAATATATAGCATATTATAAAATTGAGATTCTAATTAAAATAAGGCAAGTGTAAACATGTTTTCATGCTTATGTTTCGCAGTTCTGAAATGTAATTATAAACCTATGATACTGTTCAGGCACCTGGCGCAAGATAACAGTAATGAAGTCGCTAAAAAGAGTGAATGAATTTATTTCTAAATATTTATTACACTGTATGATTATTTCATTAATGAAGAATCTATGTTATATCTTTACTCTGAATAAAAATATCTTCAGATGCATTTTCTCTCTGCGCATTCGTCAGTTCACAGTTTACATGAGGTGTATGGATGATTACACTTTAAAAAGTAATTTAAAATATGGTTAATCATGGCCTACATTATATAGTGTGGCCACAAAGTCCCGTTGCAGTGTTACAACATATCTGGAATCACCTGAAGCTCAGGGCCCCCAGCCTTCTTTAGTTAGCCTTATAAGGCTAACTAACTAAAATATCACGACCTAACCTAACCATTCGTTAGGTCAACTGTACGCCCTTGACGATTGGTTAGGTTAAGTTGTGATATTTTCGTTAGTTAGCCTTATAAAGCTAATTAAAGAGGGCTGGAGGCCCTGATCTTCAGGTGATCCCAAACTTTTCTCATACTACATAAAACAGTTCATTCGAGTCAAGCAGATGAGGTATAAAGGGATAAATATACATTTAAGTTTGGTTATATACAAATGTCACTCTGAATTAATATATACCAAAGAGTGTGCGGAGTTTCTTTAACTTAAATTTGGAAATGTGCGATGTATTATTGTTAAAATTAGTAATTTAAGTTTTTCTCTGATATTTTTTGTTAAGGTTTCTTCATAAAATATATTTCCTGTTCCATAAATGAAGTTTTGAATTGTAATTTTGCTTTTCATTTAACTTCAGTCACATACAGAACATAATCCAACATTATATCTGACTTGTTAAATCTCTAAAACCGTTCAAAATTAAATAAATCGCAGGCAAAACATTTGTAGCCATGAACGTGTTCGAAATATGGGGACAAAATGTGTGTTCAGAGATGTTTTGTAATGTTGTGTATACTGTATATGCAAATATGATACACACAGACCTAGCATGGAACAAGGAACGGAACATGAAACGGACATGTTATGTGCCTTGAAAAGTGGACACTCAATTTTACCAGTTGAGGTTTAAGTTTTGGTTTTTGGCTAAAAATACAATAGTTACCCCTTTTTCTTTGATGTATTCAATCCGGCGTGAATGCAACGAGTCTTTTGTTTATATTGAGGTTCTGAATATAGTATGGCTGGGCTGCTTTAAACCCTAGATCCTGTTCCAAAGCTGGATCCTATCTGCTTTGCAGATAGCTGGTGAGGGAAGCTATATTTTTGGGGCCTCTTTGCGAGTGACCCGTTGCCCACGTTCGGCTAACATCATGAAAAAGAAAAAACTATAATGTTTGTCATTTACCATTACTTATTCTGACTATAGTGGATTTAATTTTCCTAGAAGAGTTACTTGTTCCATGCACAGTCTGTGTGTATCACAAAAAACCTCAAGGGACCATTCTGAGTTCTATCCCATATATATATATATATATATATATATATATATATATATACGTAAAGAACGACGCTTGTATAGGAGAACATTCCGCGCAAGATGAGGAGGGAGAACGAACAAATGAAAAAATGAGGTAACCACCCGGGAATCGAACCCGGGATCTTCCGATTGCCGGTCAGATATGATAACCACACACCATGGTCCTCACTCGATCAGAAGTCGTGATTCTCCTACATACGCGCAGAAACCAATGCCCCGAGGGGGGCACCTCCCGCATGCCGCAACTATATATACATTTCAACTGCAAAGAACACGCAGTATAATTAACGTAAAGAAACGACGCTTGTATAGGAGAACATTCCGCGCAAGATGAGGAGGGAGAACGAACAAATGATCGAGTGAGGACCATGGTGTAGTGGTTATCATATCTGACCGGCAATCGGAAGATCCCGGGTTCGATTCCCGGGTGGTTACCTCATTTTTCATTTGTTCGTTCTCCCTCCTCATCTTGCGCGGAATGTTCTCCTATACAAGCGTCGTTCTTTACGTTAATTATACTGCGTGTTCTTTGCAGTTGAATATATATATATATATATATATATATATATATATATATATATATATATATCCATCCGACCATGGGTCCTGTATAATTTCCTTTTGTTTAATTAGTGTTTTATTTATTTTTAAGTATTGTTTATACCATATATAAATATTAAATTTGCTTTTGCAGCTTTTTCTATTTGCTTTTCTTTGAAAATATTGTTTAAGTACATGTTTGTTACGAGAAAGTTACACATGCAAAAGTTACGTGAAAATTGCTGACAGAAAAATTACAGCAACGTTACGGGGCATGTTACGCCAGATTTACTGACAAATTTTATTGGTAGATTGTATGGGAGTTACGCGTAACAGTAATTAGAGTGGAGGGGTTACGATACTTATTTTATTCTGTAGCACCTGGGTTCCGTAGTGGCCATGTCCTAACACTGCTTCCGATCAGCTAACTTAAGTAACACTGGGTTTGCTGAGTAGTTAGATTGCGGACCATCCTCGGGGTGCAGATGATGTACCAACCCTTAGTTCGGATCTCATGCGCATAAAGCAGTAGGTTTCTTCCGTTGCATGAACTTTACCGTTACGAAGGAGAATAAACAACCTCCAAACTACACACTTCTGTAGCACGTGCGTCAAAACAGAAAATTTACCCAACCTCCGCCTCTTCTCCGCAGGCATGTATTAACTACGCTGTTTAATGAAAATACTATAATTTATTGTTATACTTTTTAATTAATTATAATTATTCAGTTTAACAAAAGAATCGAGCGTCAAGAAGCAGCAGTTCGCGAGCGTTCTGAATCATTGACATTAGTATTCAATAACTATATCATATTCAACATTGCGATGGCAAATTTTCAGAAAATTGTGCTTATTCTTCTAAACAAATAATACAATGTCAATCATATACACTGTCAATCGGATACAAAAATCGTGTCCACGTCAGAAATAAGTACATAGAGAATATGAAGCATGACGATCTTAACATCTAAATTAGTTGCCATGGAAACGTTACATATGTATATTGTGTTATAGTAATCGTGGAAATTTGGGCGTAACTATTATTATTATTTTATACCCATTTAACAATTTAGATACGTCCGAGCTTGAAACGTTGTTTCAGAACAGAAATTGTATATACACGAAACTATTGTGTAGTTATAGGTTATATTAAGTAGGGGGCGCGGAGGTAGACAACATAATTAAATCGAACCAGAATTACAAACCGTAATTAAACCCAATCTTGAATCGTTTAACTGGAATAATATCGAATCCTAATTAATTCCGGATCGACCCAATTCGCCTACGTCATTACGAAAATGATATAGGAATTCTTTTATCTTCGCCTAAAATATCCTCTTGATCTCCCGGACTTACATCTTTACCTTTCTAACTCTATAGGGTGGCCACAAAGTCCCTTTGCATGAAAAACATGGGCAACATACAGATATGCTGTAATTTTACTGCAAAGGGACTTTTGGCCACTCTGTACGCTTGTTCAAAGGGTTGTACTAGAAATAAGATATGAACTTAATGTCTGTATAATGCGATTATTACTTTCATTATCATATAAATTTAATTAATGTGACCTACGCATGCGTAATGCGCATTACCACTATAATACTGTATGTGTGTGTGTATGACTTTGAAATGAATTTTATAACTTTTCATAAAGTGTAGATACTAAAATATTACGTGTACATAAATGTAATAATGTAGATGGTATTTCTCCAGATTTAACGTACACAGAATAAAGGGTATCTTTTCCAAAATGCAAATGCTTTACTATATTCCAAATAACGAAGAATATGGTGTGTCACGCCATCGGTGAGTGACCTTGAAAATATAAAACGACATTGTATATAGTACATTGTATAGAATGTATAATAAAGCAGAATGTACGTTAGAAAGTAAATATTCAGACAATTAATCCTCTGCTGAAATTTCTCCTTACAGTATGCTACAAGACAAATTATGTAATACTCACTAAATCACTGGAATGATAAGAGAGGTGATGACGTAAAAGGTGAATTAGTGTATGTTGTGTATAAATGAACATCTTACGCATGAAAGCACCCAATCTAACAGCCCGATGTTGTTTTAATAACTAATTTTACTTTATTTTCACTTCATGTACCCTCCCGATCTTCCAGAACGTAACTCTTTATTTCCAGAAGATGTGATGTCACAAAGATTGGAATAATAATTAATTAAAGAAATGGGCTAAATTTTTAATATTTCGTGTAACTTCCATCTACGTCAGTTACAGCTTGGAGGCGTCTGTTCATGGATGTTACAAGGTTACTGCGAACATTTATATAAGTAGGGGATGATGATGATGATGATGATGATCTACAGATCTACAGAAGCTAAAGCTAACAAAGACCCTAAGATCCACTCTAATGTTAGCCCGAGAGAAAGAAGAGAGTAGGGGGTTAAAAGAAGAGAATAGGGAATTAAAAGAAGAGAATAAGTAGCAAAACCTATCATTCGTGGATTAACATTCATTCAGAAAAAGAGAAAGACTCACGATCATCATTCGCCGGCCACTGCCGACAAGTTGGAAAAATAGTCAAAGAGAATAGGAAAGGGGTGAAAGATGAAAAGAAGTAAAATAAGAACGCTTACAAACCATGCAAACACAGTCTTAAAGAAATACTGTCATACCATGCAAACTACAGACATGCAAGTAAAGAGGGGATGAGAAGAGTATAACAAAAGGTGGGTTAGTTTACACTACGAACTGCATCTAAGTTCGTGTTAGTCTAATTTTTTTTTTATAATATAAATTTAACGCTGGCATGTCACAAGCTGGCATCAATAGTCAACAGACTCAAACCTCGACTATCACTCCCAGAGCTCCTGTTGCTAATTGTTTTATTATTTTAAACGACGTTAATATTTTTAGAATGCCAATCTAAACGGTTCTTAAACATACTAACGTTGGTAGAATTCACGACGGACGCGGGAAAATTATTCTATTTATCATTTACTTTAAACGTAAAAAAGTTTTTAGCGATATTAGTAATGAAACGTCTACCACGCAATTTAAATCCGTTATTACGAGTATTGCTATTATCGAAAATGAACAATTTGTCAAAATTTACGTTATCGATTTTATTAACGATTTTGAAAACTTCAATAAGCTCCAACCTTAATCTCCTAGTCTCGAGTGAATGCAAGTCTAACTCTTTAATCTTATCATCGTAAGACTTGTTGCGTAGTGACGGAATTAGTTTCGTGGCGCGTTGCTGAACCCTTTCCAACCTATCAATATCCTCACGCAAATACGGGCACCAAAACTGAACGGCATATTTTAAGTGAGGCCTGACTAGGGACTTGTAAAGGGGCAATATAACATTCTTCGATTTAAATTCGAAATTATGCGCTATGAAGCCTAACATCCTATTAGCTTTTGCGCAAGACTCCAGACACTGGTTCCTAACTTTTAAATCCCTAGATACGCGTACCCCTAAAACTACTTCCTCGTCAACGCTCGCTAACTGTCTATCGTCCATTGTTATAATGTTATAATGTTTCAGCCGAACAAAAACCCTAGGATCCACTCATGGCTGGTCTACCTAACTGTGTTCGTAATTGTGTATTGTGTATATCCTCCGTGGTGGCGGAGGGGACCTACAATTTGACGTGGGTTCCGAACCACTAGAACATAAGAAATTTATGTAAGAACTGCCTGTACATTGACAACGACCAATTTTTACAAAACTAAATAATTATCAATTTAAAACTAATTAATTATCGATTTAAAACTAAAGATAGAATCTCTGGATCCAGAGGATCAAGTCATAATAGACTACTGTCCACAAATATGTTACACTCTATATCTATTTATAACCGACATGCAAATATATCAGATCCAAAGAATCCAGTCAATTTCATTACGGTATCCATCAATACTAGTACCTTGCCAACCAAAAATAAGTCACGGTCCATATCGATTGCGGACCAAGTCAAAATTTACCACCATATACATCACAATATACTGTATATACTTAGGAGGAAAAGTGTAGGTGTGGCTGTAAAGACTGTACAGTAATGTAGAAATGCGTGTGCACCCATTTTGGGTCTCCCATTTCAAGGTGTTTGTGGGGCAAGTGAAGATCGTGAGTTTTTCAATACCTCACAGTACTATGGGGGGCACCGCTCGGCAGATGAATCTCTTTAAATGGGGTGTGTAAGGACAGAGAGTATCCCCTAACCCAAGATGCTGCCTCCCTATATCCCACAACACTTGTGTTGAGCTGTTGGATCTATCACCACAAAGCCTTAATTTTACTACCTTAAACTATACCCAATCTATCAACATATGCGTCTAATCGATTTTTAAACATATTTATAGACGTGCTACTAATTACTTCTACCGGCAAACTATTCCAGCTATTTACTATTCTATGCGTAAAAAAGTTTTTGGCAACTGCTGTCTCGAATCTTCTACTTGTCAACTTACACCCGTTATTTCTAGTCCTATTATATTGAGATATTTCGAAAAAGCTATCTCTATCTACGTTATCGAACCCATTCATAATTTCGAAAACCTGGATTAGATCACCCCTTAGCCTCCTAGTCTCGAGTGTAGTCAATTTTAACTCCTTAAGCCTATCCTCGTACGACTTTGACCTAAGCGACAGAATCATCTTAGTTGCTCGTCTTTGAACTCTTTCGATTTTGTCTATATCTTTGCACATATGCGGATTCCAAAATTGGATCGCGTACTCCAAATGGGGTCTAACTAATGATTTATAAAGAGGAACTACAATATCGTGCGATTTGTACTCAAAATTTCAAGCTATAAAACTTAACACTTTGTTCGCTTTATTGACCGCTGCTGTACTTTGTTTCGCTACTTTTAAATCACCAGTGACTATAACTCCTAAATCTTTTTCCTGCTCTACGCTTGTTAAATCTTTCCCTGATATACTATACTTAAAATTACCGTTACGCGAACCTAGTGTATATGTAAAATTTTGCACTTATCAACGTTAAATCTCATTTGCCATGTGACTGACCAATCAACGATTTTATTCAGATCTTCCTGGATTTTACCTCTGTCTTCGTCATTAATCGCCCTACCACCCAGCTTCGTGTCATCCGCAAACTTTGAAACTGTACTGACTAGGCCGACATCTAAATCGTTAATATATATATAAGAAAAAGCAAGGGGCCCAATACAGAACCCTGAGGAACGCCACTCGCTACATTAGCCCAACACGACTCCTCTCCATCAACGACCACCCTCTGTTTCCTACCTCGCAACCACGCTTCTATCCAATTTATTACTACACCCCTGATTCCATGAGCCTTAGTTTATTCAATGAGTCTTTTGTGCGGCACGGTGTCAAAAGCTTTTTGAAAATCTAAATACACGCTTTGAAAAAATTCTAAAAGATTAGTTAAGCAAGATTTGTTTCGCCTAAAACCGTGCTGCGTTTTCTAACTAGTTTATGCAATTCTAAGTGTTCGACTATACGATCCCTAATTATTGATTCCAGTAGTTTACCTACAACAGACGTTAAACTGATTGGCCTATAATTTCCTGCCGCACCTTTATCGCCTTTCTTAAAGATAGGTGTTACGTTTGCTAACTTGAAATTATCTGGTACGCACCCCTCAGAAATAGACGCATTAAAAATCTTTGTTAGTGGCACAACAATGCTATCTTTTAATTCTTTTAGTTGTATGGGATATATGGAATCCGGCCCCGGTGATTTACGCGTTTTCATTTTATCAATATAGCGCATTACTTCCCCTTAACTAACCACAATATTATCCAAAATATTACCATTATCAAAAGGTATTATGTCTGACCGTAGGGATATTCGTTACATCTTCTATAGTAAAAACTGACGTAAAAAATTCGTTTAGCAAGGTAGCCATTTCCTTGTTTTCAGAAACTAGATCTCCGTTAACATTTTTCAACGGCCCTGAGACACTTTTTACTGGATTTCTGTTGTTGACGTATTGAAAGAATCGCTTGGGGTTTTCTTTACCGTCGCGAGCTATGGAGATTTCAACGTGCTTGGACTTTTTTATTACACTTTTCGCTTCACGCCTTAGAGATATGTAGTTGTTTCGTAACAACAAATTGTCTTTATCGCACTTATGTAGCCTATAAGCCCTGTCTCTACTCTTTATAATGTCTCCTACTCTAGAAGTAAACCACAAGAGCTTGTTGTTTACTTTCGCACGCTTAATTTTGTACGGTACACATTCCTCATTTATAGTCCTAAATACTGTTTCGAACGATTCCCACATTAGTTTTGCGTTGGCGTTCCCCATTACGTTTTCCCAATTGACGTGCGACAATTTATTTCGAAATTTACTAAAGTCTGCGTGTTGGAAGTTAGGAATTTTAGTCGAGTTAGCTGGTTTCGAGTGACTTACTGAGAGGACAAACTCTACCATATTGTGATCGCTATTGCTTAACGGTTCTATTACTTGAAGATCAGTAATTAGCCTATCATCCGTAGTTATTACTAAATCTAAAATACTGTCCAACCTCGTAAGTTCCCCAACCTTTTGAATAAGAAAGCTATCCTCGAGAAAATTAGCTAAACGATTACCTTCCGCGTCTCCCTGCATTGTATCGTAATTCACTTTGGCGCAATTAAAGTCAACCATAATTAAAGCCTGCTCACTACCGATTATTCTCTTTAGTTCACGATATAACGCTTCGTCCGTATCAGCTGTTTGATTATGAGGCTTATATATAACCGCAACGAGAAGTTGAAATCGTTCAATTTAAGTTCTGCTATAGTCGATTCTATCGATTCTGGAATTGTGTGCTTTACTTCTATAACGTTCGCAATATTATCTTTGATATACAACATAACACCGCCTCCTCGCCTACCTATTCTGTTTTTAACAAAAAGTCTATAACCTTTAATTTGATAGTCCCCTACAAAGTCACGAGTTTCAGTGCTAAGCCACGATTCACTTATCTTGTACGTGTAATTGTTGTTACGAGAACCTATATGCAAAACTTTACATTTGTCTACGTTAAATTGCATCTGCCATTTATCCGTCCACTCCATAATCCTATTTACACTGTCTTGGAACCTATTTCTATCGTATCGTCCACATTAAGAACTTTACCGCCTATTTTAGTATTGTCCGCAAATTTTGACACGTTACTGGTCAAGCCTACATCTATGTCGTTAATGTAGATTACGAATAGCAATGGGCCTAACACTGAACCCTGAGGGACACCGCTACCTATATCCAACCACCCCGATTCCCTACCATTAACAACGACCCTCTGTTTCCTGGCACGAAGTCATTCCTCTAACCCAGTGGTCGGGGAACAGGGGTAAATTAACCAAATGGGGTAAATTTAAAACTTTTGGGGGTAATGCGTGCGGTATGAGAGACACTTTGTGCTGATATTTTTTTCGTATATTTTTATTTTATTTTGTTACATAAATGTGGCGTTATTCTAAATTTTAGAATATTACGAATTTACGTCCTGATTACGTCCTCAAATATATTTTGGGGTAATACCCAAAAAAGTTCGCCGACCACTGCTCTAACCAGTTAGCCACCTGACCGCGTAAACCGTTCGCTTTAACCTTCGCAATTAATCTTCTATGCGGAACTGTATCGAACGCTTTTTTAAAGTCTAAATAAATAACGTCATCCGCTCTATGCCTATCGTACTCACGCACTATTTCGTTATAAAACTCTAACAAATTAGTTAAACAAGATTTAAGGGGTCGAAAACCATGCTGACTACTATTAATCAAATCGCGACTTTCTGAATGATCGACGATACGATCCCTAACTACGGATTCCAAAAGTTTACCGACAGCTGACGTTAAGCTAATAGGCCAGTAATTGCTAGCTACTGTGCGGTCGCGTTTTTTAAAAATGGGTGTGACGTTAGCTAATTTGAAGTCTTCAGGAATAATCACCGCGGTAAATCTCTAGGAGCGCTCCATTTTTCAATATTAAACATATACTCATAAAACATATACCATTTGAAAGCTCACATTTTTCTGAGTCTAAAAATGTAGTAATCCAAAAGTATCAATCGCAAATAAAAAGTAACTAGGTTTAAATATAAAACCCTATACCGATCAATTTGTGATGCGTGATCTTTACGGGGGCTCTGCCCCCGTACCCCCGAGACCTAAATTATACAAATGATAATGTAATAACATATTCATGTTAGGTTAGGTTAGCGTAACAATTACCAAAAATACCATCTTACAACACAGACTGAAGATTTATAACTTAGCCAACCTTTATAATGTAGTTAATGACGTCACGCGTCAAACAATTAATTAAATCTAGTTACTTTTTATTTGCTATTGATACTTTTGGATTACTACATTTTTAGACTCAGAAAAATGTGAGCTTTCAAATGGTATATGTTTTATGAGTGTATGTTTAATATTGAAAAATGGAGCGCTCCTAGAGATTATCCATCACCGCTTCTAATGACTTAAAAATTTTTGTTAATGGGCCTACGATAAAGTCTTTCAAATATCTAGGATAAAGCGTGTCAGGGACTGGAGCCTTGCTAACTTTTAGCTTATCGATATAATGCTCAATCTCACCCTCATAAACAGTTACTTTATTCAAAATAGTCTCGCTACTAAATGCTACGATATCGTCAACGTCGGGGACATTATTTACGTCTTCTACGGTAAAAATTTTTGTTAATGGTTCTACGATAACGTCTTTCAAATGTCTAGGATAAAGCGCGTCAGGGACTGGAGCCTTGCTAACTTTTAGCTTATCGATATAATGCGCAATCTCACCCTCGTAAACAATTATTTCATTCAAAATAGTCTCGCTACTAAATGGAACGACATCGTCCACGTCGGAAACATTATTTACCTCTTCTACGGTAAAAACTGCCGCAAAAAGTTGTTAAAAATACCGCCACCGCCTGAGCGTCGGAAGCTAAATCGCCGTTAGCGTCCTGTTTACAATCCGCAGCTACAAGTATCTCAAAATTAAGCTTAGCATTCCGAACAGAACTTTTAACCTGACGTCTAAACTCGATATATCTATTGAAGTTAGCTACCGTGCCGATTGCGCTTATTAAGTTTATACGCTCTGTTACGCTCGTTTATAAACTCACATATTTCCCTAGTCCACCACTTGGGCCTACCATGATTTCTAGCGCGCTTGGGCCTACCATGATTTCTAGCGCGCTTGGGCCTACGAGGAATAAACTCCCTTTCAATATTCAAAAAGCTTTCTTTAAACTCGTCCCAATGAAAATTTGCATCATTACCCATAAATAATTTATCCCAGTCCACTACTCTCATCGTGTCCGCAAAACTATCAAAATTAGCCCTACGAAAATCAGGGACTTCTATTAAAATATTGTCACCGCGCGTTGAATCGGTAACCATCTGTCGTAAAAAATTATCTTCCATGAACTCAATCAGTCTCAAACCCTCATCATTACCAGTAAAAGTCTCGTAATTAACGTTAGGGAAGTTAAAGTCTCCGACAGTTATACTATCCCAATTATTAATAAAGTTACCAAGAAGTGTGTAAAATCTACGAGGGCTACTCAATATATTTTGTTCCACCTTTTTTTTCCTTTCCAAGTTTCCTTGTAAGTTGCCAAAATTTTTTACACAAGTAGTTACATACCTTTTTTACAAGTTTTTATTTTTCCACATAGTCTCCATCCTTTTCTCCGGACTTCTTCCACCTCAAAACAAGAGCCTTTATTCCTTGCTGGTAAAAGTCCGCTGGGTTCCGCTTGAGCCACCTCTTAACCTCCTCAATAACCTCATCGTCACTCTGAAACTTTCTTCCACGAATAGCATCCTTCATTGGCACAAACAAATGGAAGTCTGAAGGTGCTAGATCCGGGCTGTATGGAGGGTGGGGTAACACAGTCAAGCGCATTTTTGTGATGGCCTCTCTTTTTTGCAAACTGTTGTGTGGTCTTGCCTTATCGTGCAAAAGAAGGATGTCTTCCAGTTTTGTCTCCGGTCGAACTCGCTTTATACATCTCTGGAGTCTCTGTCGGGTAGCGATATATGCCTCTGAGTTCGTTGTTTATCCTTTGTTCATAATATCCACCAGAATCACCCCTTTCATGTCCCAGAAGATGGTGGCCATAATCTTCCCTCAAGAGAGAGCCATTTTGAACTTTTTCTTGCGTGATGCTACTCCATGGATTGGTGTTTTGTTTCAGGTTCAAAGTGGTGTACCCGTCTCATCCCCAGTCACAATTCGTGAAAGGAAGTCATCCCCTTCTGTCTCGTATCGAACCAACGACTCAGAAGCAATTTGTTTTCTTTGGGCTTTGTGATCTTCAGTCAGTTCGTGAGGAACAAACCGTGAACACACTTTCGAGTATCCCAGTTGCTGAATTATCGTAGTCACACTTCCTTCACTAATTCCTAGCTCGAGTGATAGCTCCTTGTATGTGAAGGGCCGATTTGATCGAATGATGCTGTTAGCACGTTGCACAGTGTGAGATGTCACAGCCGATGCCTGGCGACCGTTGCGTGGCTTATCATCGAGGCTGGCTCTCCCTCTCTTCGATAATCTCTCACGTTTAGATCAGCGTCCAACTGTGTTTCGATCAACAACAGCATCTCCGTAAACGTTTTGTAGACGTTTGTGAATATGTCCAACTGTTTCCTTCTCTGCGGTTAAGAACTCGATAACAGCTCTCTGTTTATGACGTACATCACTGTCAGACCCCATTTTCGAAACTGCGTTAACCATCGGTTTAAAACAAGGGCGTTCTAAAGCTGTTTTATACAAGGAGGAAGTTCAAAGTGGAAAAATCCGATTATGTGAAGCGCAGAAAGTTCAAACTTATGGCCCAAAAGATATCTCAGCCCCATGGCCTATTATTTAGCTAAGAAAAAAGGGTGGGGGAAAATATATTGAGTGCCCCTAGTAGTATCGATATTGAGGGGGTTGAACGGGAGGTCTATAAACAACAACGAAATTAAACGCGCCCTAACTACAACGCATATCGCATTAATTGCTACTGGAAAATATATCTTAACCTCGATAGCCCTAAGCCTAAGGGAAGTACGAATGTACAACAAAACGCCGCCACCAATCCTATGTAACCTATCATTAGTAAAAAGTTTAAAACCCGCTATATCAAGTTCCCCCAACAAGTCCCTACTCACGGTATTTAACCACGTTTCGGTTATAACAACTATATCGTAGTTCTCGGAATAAATTATCTCCTTAAATTCGTTCAATTTATTTCTAATACTACGCGCATTACAATAAAAGATGTTTAAATTATTTTTTTACCACGGATCGGCGTTTTAAACTATTTTCCTCGGAGGGCCGGCGTTTCCCGGACCCACATCGTTTAAAGAGAGCTTTGACTTATACAGCTTTCGGACGTTCTCATCGATTAACCTAACTAGCCTAGCATTCCCTATTTCATTGAAATGCACCCCTTCTTTTATAAAAAGGCTAGGATCACTAAATTCTGACCACAGCTTTACAAAGAATACATTTTCCTGAGCACAAATCTCCTCTAGCTTAGTGTTCAAAAATATTGTTTTTGACGTAATCCTAAGACCTAAACCGTGCCTAGGGGTAATACCTAGAACTAAATACATATCTGACTTTTCCCTCAGGGACCTAATTAAGTCCCCTCTATCTCTCCAAAAAGTCAGGTACTCTCTCATATCGGGCCTATACGTGTCGTTGCCCCCTACCATCGTCACCAACATCGAGTGACGAGGCAACATCAATCCTATCCACTTCGTCTCTAATTCTGTCAACCCTGACCCCCGGTAGACAGACCTCCTCCTCTTGGTTGGATTTCGTTCAACGAACTACTTATCCATATGACGCACTAAGAAGTCCCCAATTAAAATATTTTCCTCCCTCGTTCACATCCCTATCCAACTGGTCGAAAAGGTTCGAAACCTCGATAGGGGGGAGGGGATTCCTATCACCTAACAACGTATATGGCCTAGCTCCACCCTTAACACTCCAAATCCCTCCCCGTCTACTAATCTTGTGCCTACCTTAACCCCTTCCTCAACTCTATCTAACCGACCCGATAAGCTACCTATCCTAGAAACTAGGTTCCTAACCTCACCCTTCAACCTACTAACGTCTTCAACGTTAATATAGGTTTGGCCTTCGTCAACTGTAAGCCTACCCCTGCCCTCATCAAGCGTTGCAAGTCTTTCCGTCACCTCGCGTACACTACGTTTTAAATCAACTATCTCTTCGCTTAAATCATAAAAGAAACAAACCGATCTCTCGGTAATTGCCATAGGACCGCCGTTGTAATCTTTAAAATCAGTATACCACCGATTAATCCCATACCTAGCACACGACGCTTTCTGCGACGGCATCATGCAAGTTAAATCAGTTAACGTTTATAACCGTCACAAGTTTAAATTAAATTAAGCCGGCATGTTTTGAAAACTTCTAAAGCACTAAAAACCACTGAAAATAACTAATATTCAGTTACTTAACTATAAAATGATCTACAGATCTACAGAAGCTAAGGCTAACAAAGACCCTGAGATCCACCCTAAGGTTACCCCGAGAGAAAGGAAAGAGTAGGAGGTTAAGAGAAGAGAATAAGGAGTTAAGTAAGTAGCAACACCAATCACTCGTGGGTTAACATTCACTCAGAAAAAGAGAAAAAAAGACACCATCATCATCCGCTGGCCACTGCCGACAAGTCGGAAAAATAGTCGGAGAGAATAGGAGAGGGGTGAAAGATGAAAAGAAGTAAAATAAGAACGCTTACAAACCATGCAAACAGTCTTAACTCACTGTCATACCATGCAGACTACAGACATGCAAGTAAGGAGAGGATAAGAAAAAAAAAAGTAGGTAAAGTTAAACAAAAAGTGGGTTAGTTTACGTTACGAGCTACATCTACGTTCGTGTTAGACTAATTTATTTTTTTTATTTATTTATTTATTTTTTTGCTGGCATATCACACGCTGGCATGTCACAAGCTGGCATTAGACGTCAACAGACTCATCCCCGATAACGAATCCCGGAGCTCCTGTTGCCAATTGTTTTTTTTTATTTTAAACAACGTTAATATTTTTAAAATGCCTATCTAAACGGTTCTTAAACATATTAACGCTGGTAGAGTTAACAACTGACGCGGGAAGATTATTCCATTTATCAATTACTTTAAACGTGAAGAAGTTTTGAGCGATATTAGTAATGAAACGTCTGCCACGCAACTTAAATCCGTTATTACGAGTATTGCTATTATCGAAAGTGAACAGTTTGTCAAAATTTACGTTATCGATGTTAGTAACGATTTTGAAAACTTCAATAAGCTCCAACCTTAATCTCCTAGTTTCGAGTGAATGCAAGTCTAACTCTTTAATTCTATCTTCATAAGGCTTATTGCGCAATGACGGAATTAGTTTCGTGGCACGACGCTGAACCCTTTCTAACCTATCAATATCCTCATGCAAATACGGGCACCAAAACTGAACGACATATTCTAAATGAGGCCTGACTAGGGACTTGTTAAGGAGCAATATAATATCCTTCGATTTAAATTCGAAATTACGCGCTATGAAGCCTAACATCCTATTAGCTTTTGCGCAAGACTCTAGGCACTGGTTCCTAACTTTTAAATCCTTAGATACGCGTACGCCTAAATCTATTTCCTCGTCAACGCTTACTAACTCTCTATCATCCATCGTGTACGTGTAATTATTGTTACGAGAACCTATATGCAAAACTACATTTGTCTACGTTAAATTGCATCTGCCACTTATCCGTCCACTCCATAATCCTATTTACATCGTCTTGAAGCCTATTTCTATCGTCTTCGTTAACAACTTTACCGCCTATTTTAGTATCGTCCGCGAATTTTGACACGTTACTAGTCAATAATACATCTATGTCATTAATGTAAATTACGAATAGCAATGGGCCTAACACTGAACCCTGTGGGACACCGCTACCTACATCCAACCACCCCGATTCACTACCATTAACAACGACCCTCTGTCTCCTAGCACGAAGTCATTCCTCTAACCAGTTAGCCACCTGACCGCGTATACCGTGCGCTTTAACCTTCGCAATTAATCTTCTATGCGGAACTGTATCGAACGCCTTTTTAAAATCTAAATAAATAACGTCAGCTGCTCTATGCCTATCGTATTCGCGCACTATTTCGTTATAAAATTCTAACAAATTTGTTAAACAAGATCTATGGCGTCGAAACCCATGCTGACTACTATTAATCAAATCTCTACTTTCTAAGTGATCGATGATACGACCCCTAACTATGGATTCCAAAAGTTTACCGACAATTGACGCTAAGCTAATGGGCCTATAATTGCTAGCTACTGTGCGGTCGCCTTTTTTAAAAATGGGCGTGACGTTAGCTAATTTGAAGTCTTCAGGAATAATCCCCGTTTCGAGTGACTGATTAAAAATCTTCGTTAAGGGGCCTACGATAACGTCTTTCAAATCTTTCAAATGTCTGGGATAAAAAAGCGTCAGGGCCTGGAGCCTTGCTAACTTTTAGGGATCTTTTCCGTTTGACTGCCGCCATTGAAACATAATTAAACTTTTTGTATTTTGTATTTTAACTGAAATGTCTTGATGATACAAAATAAGTTACTTTATAAGAAAGCTTTTCTTAATTTCCCCTTCAAATTTTGTTTCTTATAAACAATTTTAATTACTTTCAAGATCCATGCTTAATTTTTAAGTTTTAATCGTGTAGTCAGAAAAATAAGGGGATCATCTGAAGATCAGGGCCTCCAGCCTTCTTTAGTTAGCCTTATAAGGCTAACTAACAAAAATATCACGACCTAACCTAACCAATCGTCAAGGTCGTAGAGTTGACCTAACGATTGGTTAGGTTAGGTCGTGATATTTTCGTTAGTTAGCCTTATAAGGCTAAGTAAAGAAGGCTGGGGGCACTCACCTCTTATGTTTCAATGGCGGCAGTCAAACGGAAAAGACCCACTTTTAGCCTATCGATATAATGCGCAATCTCACCCTCATAAATAGTTATTTCATCCAAAATAGTCTCGCTACTAAATGAAACGATATCGTCCACGTCGGGGACATTATTTACATCTACGGTAAAAACTGTCGCAAAAAAGTTATTGAAAATACCCGCCATCCTCTGAGCATCAGAAGCCAAAGCGCCGTTAACATCCACTAGAGGGCCTATGTTATCTTTTATCGGCTTACGATTATTGACGTATTCAAGGAACTTTTTTGGATTATGTTTACTATCCGCAGCTATAAGTATCTCTAAATTACGCTTAGCATTCCTAACTGATCTTTTAACCTGACGTCTAAGCTCGACATATCTATTAAAGTTAGCTGC
The DNA here is from genome assembly GCA_023014485.1 of Bathynomus jamesi. Classification (NCBI taxonomy): domain Eukaryota; kingdom Metazoa; phylum Arthropoda; class Malacostraca; order Isopoda; family Cirolanidae; genus Bathynomus; species Bathynomus jamesi. The sequence goes on from JAJOZX010000082.1 coordinate 1,866,037, forward strand.
CGTGCCATTGCGCTTATTAAGTCTGTACGCTCTGTTAGGCTCGTTTATGAACTCGCCTATTTCCCTCGTCCACCACTTGGGCCTACCATGATTTCTAGTGCGCTTGGGCCTACGAGGAATAAACTCCCTTTCAATATTCATAAAACTTTCTTTAAACGCCTCCCAATGCAAATTTGTGTCATTACCCATAAATAAGTTATCCCAGTCCACTACTCTCATCCTATCCTCAAAATTATCAAAATTAGCCCTACGAAAATCAGGGACTTCTATTACGTTACTATCCTTAGTGTTTTCTATCAATAACTTAAACCTAAGAATTTGATGATCACTACATCCTAAACTCTCGCCTACTTCTAAACTATCGACTATATTTTCGCCGTTCGTCATCACCAAATCTAAAATATTGTCACCGCGCGTTGGTTCGGTAGCTATCTGTCGTAAAAAATTATCCTCCATGAACTCATTCAATCTCAAACCCTCCTCATTACAGTAAAAGTCTCGTAATTAACATTAGGGCAGTTAAAGTCTCCGACAATTATACTATTCCGATTGTCAATAAAGTTACCAAGAAGTGAGTAAAATCTAGTATCGGTGTCGAAGGGTTGAACGGGAAGTCTATAAACAACAACAAAATTAAAACTAATACTACGTGCCCTAACTTCAACGCATATCGCATTAATCTGCCGGAAAATCTATCTTAACCTCGATAGCCCAAAGGGAATTACGAATGTACAGCAAAACGCCGCCACCAATCCTATGTAACATATCATTAGTAAAGAGTTTAAAACCCGATATATCAAGTTCCCCCAACAAGTCCCGAGTCACGGTATTTAACCACATTTTAGTGATAGCAACTATATCGTAGTTACCGGAATAAATTATCGCCTTAAATTCGTTTAATTTATTTCTAATACTACACGCGTTACAATAAAAGACGTTTAAGTTATTTTTTACCACGGGCCGGCGTTTTAAACTATTTTTCATGTCGGGCCCGCGTTCCCCGGACCCACAACGTTTAAAGAAGGCTTCGACCTATACAGCTTTCGCACGTTTTCGTCTATTAACCTACCTAGCCTAGCATTACCTATTTCATTAAAATGCACCCCATCTTTTATAAAAAGGCTAGGATCACTGAATTCGGACCACAGCTTTACGAAGGGTACATTTTCCTCAGCGCAAATCTCTTCTAATTTATTATTCAAAAATATTGTTTTTGACGTAATCCTAAGACCCACCCCGTGCCTAGGGGTAATACGTAGAACTAAAGACCTATCTGACCTCGCCTTCAGAGACCTAATTAACCCCTTATATCTCTCCAAAAGGTCAGGCACTCTCGTATCGGGCCTATACGAGTTGTTGCCTTCTACCATCTACCATCGTCACCAACATCGAGTGACGGGAGGCAACGTCAATCCTATGCACTTCGTCTCTAACTCTGTCAACCCTGGCCCCTGGGAGAGAGACCCTCCTCCTCTTGGTTGGATGCCGTTCAACAAACTCTTTGTCCATGTGGCGCACTAAGGAGTCCCTAATTAAAATAGTTTCCCCCTCATTCACGTCCTTTTCCAAATGGGCGAAAAGGTTCGAAACCTCGATAGGGGGGGGGGGATTCCTATCACCTAACGTACGCGGCCTAGCTCCACCCTTAACTTCTCTAAATCCCTCCCCATCTACTACTCTCGGACCAACCTTAACCCCTTCCTCAACTCTATCCAACCTTCCTGACAAGCTACTTAAACTAGAAACTAGGTTACGCACCTCACCCTTCAAATTACTAACGTCTTCAACGTTAGTATTGGTTCGGCTTTCGTCAACCGTAGACCTACCCCTGCCCTCATCAAGCGTTGCAAGTCTTTCCGTTACCTCACGTACACTACGTTTTATGTCAACTATCTCCTCCATTAACTCGCAAAAGAAACAAACTGATCTCTCGGCAATCGCCATAGGACCGCCGTTATAATCTTTAAATTCCGAATGTGAATATAAACGCAAGTATATAAAATTCAAAACTTTCCAAAAGTAAAATTCGTAGCAATATGCCAAAGTAGATGCAATATCAGAGAGCTCAGGAAATACGTCCGTTCAGTACAGAGTCTGATGATGATGATGATGACATCTGTCTGTTCTATGATTGTTTATACACTCCTAAATGGCAAGGGTAATCTGTACCAAATTTAGTATACTACATATCAAAGGAAAACAAGGGAAGGTTTCAGCAATACACTCGCACCTCCCAATCCCCTCTAGACTGTATTTTGGGAGGATTTTGCTGCGGAAGGCGCAGTAAGCTTTCTAGTGTGTATATATATATATATATATATATATATATATTATATTATATATATATATATATATCAGGTGATTTTTTGTAAATATCTGACACTTTAAAAGGTTTGTAGTTTTTCATTAACTGAAATAAAAGCATGAAATTTTCACTCTACTACACATAAAGAATTAGTCTCCGAGTGCAAAACAACTCACCAAACTATCATCCAATTACCTTGATTTCTTGCTTTTCTAATTTTTTTTAATCCATCCTCAATAGGAAGATTCTTAAACCCCTCTCTACTCACAATCTTCTTTCAGATCGTCAGTAAGGGTTCCGCAAGGGACGCTCTAATAGCGCATTTTTTGCATATCTCTGACTTTTGGTTATCCTTATTTTGGGGTTTCGGTGAAACCTTTGCTGTTGCATCTCTGATTTCCTTTCTGGCCGATTTATTGCTGCGGTTGTAATGCCCACTATTCTTCTAAGGCTATTAATAGTGGTATTACTCAAGGCTCTGTCCTGTCACCCATTCTCTTCCTTTTATTTATTAATGATCTTTTAAGTCACACTTCCTGTCCTATTCACTCCTATACCGATGATTCCACCCTTCACTTTTCCATCCGCTTCAGAAAGCGTCCCTCTCAACAGTCACTCCATGCTTCACGTGGAACGGCTATGGCGCACCTGACCTCTGATCTGTTTACTATCTCTGACTAAGGTAGAGAAAACCTTGTGGCTTTCCGGAAAAGATCACATATACTCTTTCTGAAGCAGCTTCTGAGAGGTTCCGTGTGCTGTACCGGTTCCGTCGTTTCTTCGCCCCTACTCAGTTGCTGTCTTTACTGAGACTAGAATTTTCATCGAGATTATAAACGGTCAGTCATCAAACTCTCCTGATAATTTATATTTAAAATCATGAACAGTAACTCATGATGGACTTTTGATCAGTGGCGGCTCGTGACTAAAAATTCTAGGGTTGCTGTCTCTAAGAATGGGTTGAAATAATTACTGAAATAAAAGGATGAGCATTGAGCAATGAATAAAAGTTTCAAAAGTTATTGAAAAAGTTATTCAGTGAGCTCATCCTTATATTGTTCTTGATTATTTCAATTGTAAATAAAAAATTTAGGGGTACTGCAGTTCCGCAGTGCCTACCGACGAGCCGCCACTGCTTTTGATGATTCATCTTTCATTATTTTATATACGAGTACGTATATATATATATATATATATAATATATATATATAGAGAGAGAGAGAGAGAGAGAGAGAGATCTGTTGACAATACACCCGCTATAATAATAATTTAATGAAAATGAAATGTTTTCAGGGTTACTAATTTGGTCTTTCGACCAAATAAACAATATTTAATAAAGGAGACAGAAATGACTTTGTAGTTTCAATCTAATTAGAGAGAATAAATTAATTATTTGTTTACTGCAATTAACAATTATTTGTACGGAATTGTGCAATATTAGAAATGAACGATTATTGACAATAAGGAATAATTTTGTATAGGTCAAGAAATAAATGATACAATAGTAAGAAACAAAATTAAGGTAACGAAATGTACGGTATTTAGTACACAATAATAAATAAGCCTACTTGCTGACGTAAACACGCACGTGAGTTCGATTCAACGGCATGAAAACAATTCAGAGCCTATACAGTTAGGCTGAGAGTTTGTTGAGTTGTCGGCTATGTAGCAAAGTAGTTCAACGACGAAGTAAAACACTGTAGGCCAAGTGAGTTGGTGGCCTATACGAGGTTTACATACTGGGTTTTGATGATGAAGATCGGCTATGAAAACGAGAGAACCTCCAAGCCGGGTGAACAACGAAGACTCGGAGCCAGGTTGAGTTTTTGCAGAAATGATGTTGCTACGCCGGGGGCGAAATAGTCGGAGGCTTGCAACAGTGATGTACTTCGCGTAGAATCAAGCTGAGGTTCGAAGGTTGACAAGCCGGAATGAGACCGAGTGGAGGTTCCGAGACGAAGGTCGGAGAACGGAGGATGGTACAGATGAAGAATAGGAAATGAGGAATGAGGGGGAACTGAAGTGGACTCTCGCTTTTATAGCTTCTCTGAGGGCGTGATTATTTGGCGCGAACTTCTCGGGAGACAAAGTAAAATCTACATTTTTATATGGGCTTCTGCAGACGTGTTCGGATTTCACCACCTTGTTTATATTTTCACGCCATGAGAAGGAGGCGAGGATAACGAATTTCCGGTATGCGATATATATATATATATATAAACCGAAACAATATACATAATAAAATATATATACTGAAACCAATACGAAATAGTATATATACACAAAACTCTTTCAATATACCTAACGTTTCATGACGGAATGAGTAACGTGTCGGCTGGCAAAATTCAAAGCTTCAGTGGCATTGGTTTGAATCCCGTCAGGGTAAACTAAGTATATTTCTGATGTATTTAATCTTAAAACTTAAGATGCTGTTAGTATGTTATTCTTGATTAATATAAAAATAATATGCATGTAATTATGCTTGGTAAATGAAAGGAAACTGAAGTGGTATTTAAGTGACATATTCTCCAATAGATGGTGCCATCCTCTTCGATTAAATTACTTTCAAAGAACCAGTTCCAGGAAATGTATTTCATCAAGCATCGAAGTTTGATGAAAACACTGTCATTACCTGAGGGCACTTGGTCGATGAAAGAATTCCTCACATCTTGATGAAAATCCCAGTCTCAGTGTGTACAGGGGTCTTCGAATTGTAGGGAGTGCGTTTCTAGTGTGTGAGGTGGCTCAATCCACACAGCTCTACTTGACCAGGTGGAATCAAAGGCTTTTCGTCTCATCAATTCTCCGCCTCTTACTGACTGTCTTCAACTACCCTCTTTTCGCCGCAATGTTGCCTCACGGACACAACTCTTCTGAACTTTCTAACTGCATGCCTCCTCCTTTAAGGAGAATAGGCAGCACCAGACTTTCGACACTTTCTCATCCCTTTTCTGTCCAACTCTCTAACGTAAGGGTTAATCGGTATTCTCAGTCTTTCATCTACTCAGCGGTCAACTCTGGAACAACCTTCTTCAGTCCATCTTTTCCCCTGTCTATGACCTCCAATCTTTCAAACGCAGAGTATTCAGATATCTCGAAAACTCTGGACCTTAATTTCGGTTCTTTCCCTGCACTTGTATTGGGGGACATTTTAGCGGGCGTTCGCCCTTGGATCCTCCTTCCTGCATAAAAAAACTATATATACTGGTGTACATATATATATATAATTTTAATCCCATTTAACATCTTATAGGTTACCCCTAAAAGGTTTCATTCTGTCAATTAGAGAAAACAGTTGGAATTTAATTAAAGTTTATATACACGCAAAAGTATGATACATATTAAAAATGAAAGTTATTTCATTTCAGTCTGCATCGTATTAAATATCTCCTTTTTTTGTAATATATATACATACTGCAGGCTAAGATTTTATCTCCTTTACCGTTGCAGTTTTGGTCCATATATATATATATATATACACACGAGGGTTACTCAATATATTTTGCTCCACCTTGTTTTCTTTCCAAGTTTCCTTGCAAGTTCCAGAAATTTGGTACACAAGTAGTTATATACATTTTTTACAAGTTTTTATTTTTCCACATAGTCTCCATCCTTTTCTACGGCTTTCCTCCACATCGAAACAAGGGCTTGCTTGTAAAAGTCCGCTGGGTTCCGCTTGAGCCACCTCTTAACCTCCTCAACAACCTCATCGTCACTCTGAAACTTTCTTCCACGAATAGCATCCTTCATTGGCACAAACAAATGGAAGTCTGAAGGTGCCAGATCCGGGCTGTATGGAGGGTGGGGTAACACAGTCAAGCGCATTTTTGTGATGGCCTCTCTTTTTTGCAAACTGTTGTGTGGTCTTGCCTTATCGTGCAAAAGAAGGATGTCTTCCAGTTTTGTCTCCGGTCGAACTCGCTTTATACGTCTCTGCAGTCTCTGTAGGGTAGCAATATATGCCTCTGAGTTGATTGTTTGTTCTTTCTTCATAATGTCCACCAGAATCACCCCTTTCATGTCCCAGAAGATGGTGGCCATAACCTTTCCTGCAGAGGGAACCATTTTGAGCTTTTTCTTGCGTAGGGAGTCTGCGTGATGCTACTCTATGGATTGGCGTTTTGTTTCAGGTTCAAAGTGGTGTACCCAAGTCTCATCCCCAGTCACAATTCGTGAAAGGAAGTCATCCCCTTCTGTCTCGTATCGAACCAACGACTCAGAAGCAATTTGTTTTCTTTGGGCTTTGTGATCTTCAGTCAGTTCGTGAGGAACAAACCGTGAACACACTTTTGAGTATCCCAGTTGCTAAATTATCGTATTCACACTTCCTTCACTAATTCCTAGCTCGAGTAATAGCTCCTTGTATGTGAAGGGCCGATTTGATCGAATGATGCTGTTAGCACGTTGCACAGTGTGAGATGTCATTGCCGAAGCCGGGCGACCGCTGCGTGGCTCATCATCGAGGCTGGCTCTCCCTCTCTCCGATAATCTCACACGTTTAGACCAGCGTCCAACTGTGTTTCGATCAACAACAGCATCTCCGTAAACGTTTTGTAAACGTTTGTAAATATTTCCGACTGTTTCCTTCTCTGCGGTTAAGAACTCGATAACAGCTCTCTGTTTACGACGTACATCACTGTCAGACGCCATTTTCGAAACTGCGTTAACCATCGGTTTTATACAATGGCGTTTAAAAACAGTTTTATGCAAGGAGGGGGGGTTCAAAGTGGAAAAATCCGATTATGTGAAGCGCAGAAAGTTCAAACTTATGGCCCAAAAGATATCTCAGCCCCATGGCCTATTATTTAGCTAAGAAAAAAGGGTGTGGAAAAATATATTGAGTGCCCCTAGTGTGCACACACACACACACACACACATATATATATATATATATATATATATATATATATACTCGTAAAACTGCACGAGACGAATCTTTCTCCTGTTCTTCTCCACACTCTTTCCCGTCTATCGGATGTTCGAAGATTAAATCTTGATTCGTCCGTGAACAATACTCGTCCCCATTGGACCATAGTCCAATTGACATGGTCACGAGCGAAAGCAAGACGAGCATTGCGGTGGTGTGGGAGCAATTCGGGACCCATTGCTGGACGTCTAGCATGTAAACCACTTTCCAAAAGTCTCTTTCTAACAATTCGCTCCGATACACTGACGTCTCGAGATCTTTCCAGCTCATTGCGGACATTTGTGGCAGTCAAGCTACGATCTCGCAAAACACTCAAGACAATGAAACGATCGTCACGGGCAGATGTGCAGCGCGATCTTCCAGATTCTGGTCTTCGGGTGTACTCTCCTCTCTCCACATATCGTTGGTAAACACGTCGAACCGTTGTCCTTGGAATTCCTAGCGCATTGGCGACGTAATGCTGACTCCTACCATCTTCAATTAGGGCGACGACTCTTGCGACTTTCACGGCACTCAAATCCATTGTAAATGTCCAATTCTGAAACCCAAAAGAATTAGAAGTCTATATGTTACTAAACGCAAATGCCTACTCCCACTAATGGAAGAAAAAAGTGGCACTAGCAGTCTAAGAGCAACCGAATGTCAGACTGTCGAATTCTTAAAAGAAGTAGGAAAATTCGTTGCAGCTAGTGTGTTCGCAGCTGACGTTGTTTTGTCTCGTTATTTGGTTGCTTCATAGACTATATTTTCGAATTTTCAAACTTTTATAAACAGAAGCTTGCCCACCTTTTTGTTTTTCGCGATATTCCAAGTGGGCCGATTTTTCTGCTGCTCAGTTTATATATATATATATATATATATATATATATATATATATATATATATATATATATTATGAAAAAAAACACGAAGGAAAGGAAACACAGAATGGGGCTCAAGCGCTTTCGTCTAATGAACACCATTCTGTGTTTCCTTTCCTTCGTGGTTTTTTTCATCATAAATATTTTTCACGTGTTGCTTTCGTGAAATAATTTTCATATATATATATATCAGTTCCTATTTAGAGGAATTAAGTATGAGTAATGTACAATGTCTAGATATACTGTAAATAACAACACTTTCACGTATGTCAGCAATATGACTAGAATTCTTCAGGCAGAAATGAACGTGTCGACTGGTCTAAGGTTAATATGCAACAGAAAATAAAATATAAAGTTTGGACAGAGCACCTTTATAATAATTTAGAATTAATGTATCTTAACTGTAGCAATTCCTGTTCAAATGATTCTCGCTTTAAGATAGAATAAGACAAGACCAAGACTTACTGCGGATATGTGATCACATCCGTTATTGGTAAACTACTACAAGGAGGGTGAATATGTCAGTCTGCAGTTTCACCTTTCTTGTACCATTAAAGTCCATTATACCTTCAAATTGATTTCTGGTTCATATTTTCAAATTCCCATAGTATCAAATCTTATTTTCTTCATAAAGAAAAATTACCCGACCTCTGATCTCATCCATTGTCTATTCTTTTAAATGTAATCGCTGTCAGGCGAATTATATTGGCAGCACCTGCCGTCAATACAAACCTACGATAGGCGAGCAACGGGGAATTTCCAGTCGCACTTCACGCCCTTTAATTAAATAAATCTTCCAAATCTTTCATAAGAGATCACTGTCTTGTCGCAGACCATCCCATTCACCCTTTCTCCTTTCAAATTATAAACACGGCTAATAATGACCAACTTGCGGATGATCTCCACAACCTTGATTAACCTTGGTTTTGCTTCAGCCCGAATTGTTTATTCTGACGAAGGTCAAGCTCGTCACTCCACCTCAGACCCACAGTTTAACGTGGAATCTGAAACACGCCCCACCAGCAGCCCAGCGTCTTAACCACTAGGCTACCCAGGGTATCCATTTAACTACCAACCAATTTTTTCATTGTGTGGAAAGATTCGAAATATTCGAAAAACTAAGCCCATTTTGAACGATTACGTTTCACCATTTGATCTCGTTATTATAGGATAATGTTTAAGTTTTCAAATGCCTATTTTAAGTTTTATAGCCTGTGTATTTTAGTAGTTTAAATGCCAATATCTATACTGATGTACATAGTGATAAGATATCCAAACAAAGTCTTATTGTCTTATTCCACTTTAATCTGCCTATTAGAAGATTTTTAAATTTTTAACTCTTTTAATTGCTTTCAAATAAATTATACATTATTAACATTGTAAAGTTTAATATTTTTATAGCAATGAAGATGCGAATGTATTCCCGAAACGTCTGTCTGTATATATATATATATATATATATATGCACTAAAATCACAAAATAACACGTGATCTTATTAATAAGCAAACAACCACAGGGAAAAGGAAACACAAAGTCCGAGCGCTTTCGTGATATATTCACATTATCAAGGAGGAACAGAAAATAGACAGAGATTACAAAGTAAATGAGTTAAATAGACAAGCAAAAAATTCACAATCGGCACCTCAAATTAAAGGCCTTAAAGCCCTCTAAAGATTTTTTTCAATTGATAACATAATCTGTAGGCTGCTAAATTACTAAATATGTATATAGATGAAATTAGACACAAAAAAAACAATACAGAGAACAAAAATTATTATAATGGTTATTAACACTAATATTTAATTAAAGCAGGCAATTAATTGGCAAGAATTTAATGAAAAACAAATAGATAACGTAACAAATAACAAATCTCAATGAATTCTTACCCAAACTTAATAATTTAACTCCCTCTATCAATTTTACAGTTGAAATAGAAAAAGATTCTTCGATCCCTTTTTTAGATGTTTTAATATATAGGTCTGGAAAAAAGTTTAAGTACAATATTTACAGAAAACCCTCTAATAATTGTTCCTATATACATTATTATTCTGATCACCACATTAATGTAAAACGATCCGTTCTTTCTACTTTGTTCCTAAGAGGTCTACGAATTTGTAGCCCAGAGTTCATTGACGACGAAATTAGTAAAATATACAAAATTGCTTTTGATTTAAAATACCCAAAGAACTGCATAGATAAGTCCTTAAAAATGGCAAAGAAAACCTTTTACGAAGTAAAGGATAATGTGCCGAATCTGCACAATATGTAATAAATTTTACATTGGCCAAACTGGTAAGACCCTTGAGTTACGTATTAAACAGCATCAATACAGTATAAGAAGTGGCCAGGAATCTAACGCCATTTTCATTCACGTAAGAGATACTAATCATCCCATTGATTGGAAAAATGCTTCCAAATTAAGGTTTAGTAAATCTATGGTTAGCAGAAATATACTGGAATCAAGTGTGATCAAGAATAATGCGGATTTGGTCCTTAATATTAGTCCTGGGTTGTATAAATTAGATTCGTGCATTGTCAGAAAGCTGGCGAAGGGCCTACTGTTTTCTTGACTGCATTCTTGCCCCCTTAATGGTTTGCCCTGGTTAAATAAATAAATATTATTGTAAGAACTGTTAACATTCTTATGTGTCTATTTTAATTGTAATATTTCTTTCGTGTATAATCTTTGGTTGCTGGGGGGTGTATTGGACTTTTCAACTGGGTTGCTTTTGGGAAAACAACTTTTCCAGACTGTTTGTAGAAAAAATTTTGTAATATTCTGTAAGACGATGGCACCATTCCCTTTGTTTTCATTAATTTATGGCCATTTAATTTCCTGCTTTAATTAAATATTAGTGTTAATAACCATTATAATAATTTTTTTTTTCTGTACTGGTGTTTTGTCTAATTTCATCTATATAGTCTTTTTATATTTAGTAAGTTAGCAGCCTACAGATTATGTTATCTATTTGTTATCTACGTTATCTATTTGTTTTTCATTAAATTCTTGCCAATTAATTGCCTGCTTTAATTAAATATTAGTGTTAATAACCATTATAATAATTTTTGTTCTCTGTATTGGTTTTTTTTTTTTTGTCTAATTTCATCTATATACATATTTAGTAATTTAGCAGCCTACAGATTATGTTATCAATTGAAAAAATCTTTAGAGGGCTTTAAGGCCTTTAATTTGAGGTGCCGATTGTGAATTTTTTGCTTGTCTATTTAACTCATTTACTTTGTAATCTCTGTCTATTTTCTGTTCCTCCTTGATAATGTGAATATATCACGAAAGCGCTCGGACTTTGTGTTTCCTTTTCCCTGTGGTTGTTTGCTTATATATATATATATATATATATATATATATTGGTGAAGGCCGCTTCTGGCAAGCTTCAATTTCAATTTAAGCAGAAAGCCACAGACAAGAAGGAAAGAAACATCCATCAAGTTGGAAAGGGACTATATTTTGTATATTGCAACGTTTCAAGCACAAACTATGCTCATCCTCAGGCAAAAATTCTAAAAAGTTAAAAACATAATATTAAAAGCCATAATGACATTAACAAAATAAAATAGGGAAAAAATCCACAAGTATTAAAAACAAAAAGTCTCACTAAAAATTCTAGAAAGTTACAATTAAAAACCATAATGACTATTATAAAACAAAAGCGAACAATTAACAAGCTTTAAAACAATGAAAGTGACACTAAAAACGAGGCTGAGATTGCGCATTATATCGATAGGCTAAAAGTTAGCAAGGCTCCAGGCCCTGACGCTTTTTATCCTAGACATTTGAAAGATTTGAAAGACGTTATCGTAGGCCCCTTAGCGAAGATTTTTAATCAGTCACTCGAAACGGGGATTATTCCTGAAGACTTCAAATTAGCTAACGTCACGCCTATTTTTAAAAAAGGCGACCGCGCGGTAGCTAGCAATTATAGGCCCATTAGCTTAACGTCAATTGTCGGTAAACTTTTGGAATCCGTAGTTAGGGATCGTATTATCGATCACTTAGAAAGTAGGGGTTTGATTAATAGTAGTCAGCACGGGTTTCGACGCCATAGGTCTTGTTTAACAAATTTGTTAGAATTTTATAACGAAATAGTGCGCGAATACGATAGGCATAGGGCAGCTGACGTTATTTATTTAGATTTTGAAAAGGCGTTCGATACAGTTCCGCATAGGAGACTAATTGCGAAGGTTAAAGCGCACGGTATCCGCGGTCAGGTAGCTAACTGGTTAGAAGAATGGCTTCGTGTTAGGAGGCAGAGGGTCGTAGTTAATGGTAGTGAATCGGGTGGTTAGAGGTAGGTAGTGGTGTCCCACAGGGTTCAGTGTTAGGCCCATTGTTATTCGTAATTTACATTAACGACATAGATGTAGGATTGATTAGTAACGTGTCAAAATTCGCGGACGATACTAAAATAGGCGGTAAGGTTGTTAACGAGGACGATAGAAATAGGATCCAAGACGATGTAGATAGGATTATGGAGTGGACGGATAAGTGGCAGATGCAATTTAACTTAGATAAATGTAAAGTTTTGCATATAGGTTCTCGCAACAATAATTACGTGTACACGATGGATGATAGGGATTTAGCGAGCGTTGACGAGGAAGTAGATTTAGGCGTACGCGTAACTAAAGATTTAAAGGTTAGGAACCAGTGCCTGGAGTCTTGCGCAAAAGCTAATAGGATGTTAGGCTTCATAGCGCGTAATTTCGAATTTAAAATCGAAGGATATTATATTGCCCCTTTACAAGTCCCTAGTCAGGCCTCATTTGGAATATGCCGTTCAGTTTTGGTGCCCGTACTTGCGTGAGGATATTGATAGGTTAGAAAGGGTTCAGCGTCGTGCCACGAAACTTATTCCGGCATTGCGCAATAAGCCTTATGAAGATAGGATTAAAGTGTTAGACTTGTATTCACTCGAAACTAGGAGATTAAGGGGGGAGCTTATTGAAGTTTTCAAAATCGTTAATAACATCGATAACGTAAATTTTGACAAATTGTTCACTTTCGATAATAGTAATACTCGCAATAACGGATTCAAGTTGCGTGGCAGACGTTTCATTACTAATATCGCTAAAAACTTCTTTACGTTTAAAGTAATTGATAAATGGAATAATCTTCCCGCGTCAGTCGTTCATTCTACCAGCGTTAATGTGTTTAAGAACCGTCTTGGCAGACATTTTAAAAATATTAACGTTGTTTAAAATTAAAAAAGAAAGTTAACAACAGGAGCTCTGGTGGTGGTGCTCGAGGATGAGTCTGTTGACGATGAATGCCAGCTTGTGACATGCCAGCGTGATGCCAGCAATAAAAAAAAAAAAAAAAAAAATTAGACTAACACGAATGTAGATGTAGCTCATAGCGTAAACTAACCCACTTTTTGTTTAACTTTACCTACTCTTTTTTTTTTTTCTTATCCTCCTTACTTTGCATGTCTCTAACTCTTTTCTTGCATGTTTGTAGTTTGCATGGTATGACAGTGAGTTAAGACTGTGTTTGCATGGTTTGTAAGCGTTCTTATTTTACTTCTTTTCATCTTTCACCCCTCTCCTATATTCTCCGACTATTTTTCTGACTTGTCGGCAGTGGCCGGCGGATGATGATGGTGAGACTTTTTCCCTCTTTTTCTGAATGAATGTTAACCCACGAATGATAGGTGTTGCTCCTTACTTAACCCCTTATTCTCCTCTCTTCTCTTAACCCCCTACTCTCTCCTTTCTCTCGGCTAGCCTTAGAGTGGGATCTTAGGGTCTTGTTAGCCTTAGCGTTCTGTATATCTGTATTCTGTAACTATAAAATACAAATTTAAAACTCAAAAAAAAAATTCACAGGCTATCACTCTTTTCTTGCATGTTTGTAGTTTGCATGGTATGACAGTGAGTTAAGACTGTGTTTGCATGGTTTGTAAGCGTTCTTATTTTACTTCTTTTTTTCATCTTTCACCCCTCTCCTATATTCTCCGACTATTTTTCTGACTTGTCGGCAGTGGCCGGCGGATGATGATGGTGAGACTTTTTCCCTCTTTTTCTGAATGAATGTTAACCCACGAATGATAGGTGTTGCTCCTTACTTAACCCCTTATTCTCCTCTCTTCTCTTAACCCCCTACTCTCTCCTTTCTCTCGGGCTAGCCTTAGAGTGGATCTTAGGGTCTTTGTTAGCCTTAGCTTCTGTATATCTGTATATCTGTAACTATAAAATACAAAATTTAAAACTCAAAAAACAAAATTCACAGGCTATCTTTTAAAACACTAAAAAATTAAAAACCCACACTAAAAGGAACACACCTTAAGTCTAAGCAGCACAGATGCTTCTGTTTTTTTAGTTTTGCCTCGGAATCTGTGCTGCTTAGACTTAAGGTGTGTTCCTTTTAGTGTGGGTTTTTAATTTTTTAGTGTTTTAAAAGATAGCCTGTGAATTTTGTTTTTTGAGTTTTACATTTTGTATTTTATAGTTGTTATTCATTGTTCGTTTTTAGTGTCACTTTCATTGTTTTAAAGCTTGTTAATTGTTCGCTTTTGTTTTATAATAGTCATTATGGTTTTTAATTGTAACTTTCTAGAATTTTTAGTGAGACTTTTTGTTTTTAATACTTGTGGATTTTTTCCCTATTTTATTTTGTTAATGTCATTATGGCTTTTAATATTATGTTTTTAACTTTTTAGAATTTTTGCCTGAGGATGAGCATAGTTTGTGCTTGAAACGTTGCAATATACAAAATATAGTCCCTTTCCAACTTGATGGATGTTTCTTTCCTTCTTGTCTGTGGCTTTCTGCTTATATATATATATATATATATATATACACTATTTTTCCCTGTGTAATAAATTATTTTTCCTTTATCTCATCTTTAAAAAAAAATAAAAAAATTTCTATGGGGGGATTACCTCCACCTACTTATCCCCCAATATTTGCTCTTTCATCCCCCAAACGCCATTATCATTTATCCCCCACCCCCAAAGTAACTCATACGGGTAAGAAAAACAACTTTTTCGAGTTTGCCTTAATAATAATAATAATAATAATAATAATAATAATTGAATTGAATTAAATTTATTTACAAATATATAGAGAGTTTACAGAGAGGAGTATAATTTCAATATGAAGTGTGTGTGTATATATATATATATGATACACACAGACCGTGCATGGAACACAAGGAACTCTTCTGGGAAAATTAAATCCACTGTAGTCTGAATAAGTAATGGTAAATGACAAACACTAGATCCTGTCCCAAAGCTGGATCCTGTCTGCTTTGCAGATAGCTGGTGAGGGAAGCTATATTTTTGGGACCTCTTTGCGAGTGACCCGCTGTCACGTCGGGCTAACATCATGAAAAAGAAAAAACAATAGTGTTTGTCATTTACCATTACTTATTCGGACTATAGTGGATTTAATTTTCCCAGAAGAGTTCCTTGTTCCATGCACGGTCTGTGTGTATCATAAAAAACCTCAGGGAACCATTCTGAGTTCATTCCCATATATATATATATATATATATATATATATATATAATATATATATATACAGTACCGTGCAAAAGTATGAGTCCACTGTCAATCTGATAACTATTAGATAATCTGTCGTATGAAAATTGGTTTTGATACTAAAATACACATTAACTAGAACCTCTGGTTCATATTAACGTATAACTAAGTTATTACTTAAGTGTATAAAGTTGTATTAGCTGGATGACCCTCTAGTCTGCATAAATTTGACTTGAGGGTTGATTTATTATATTACTTATAACGCATGTGTTTAAAGATCTAGTGAACTATTCATAATGGATCTGCAGTAAATGCTCCTAAGCTATTGTCATATCAGTATTTACAATTAAAAGTACTGACATATTCACTTAAATTCTGAAAAACAAATTTATCCAAAACGTTTTTCATTATAATCCTAATTCATGCTGGTTTCTTTTTTCACAGGCTTAAGAAATGACGAAAAGTACAATTTCTGATGAGATTAGATTTAAAATAATACATTTGCATGGTGAGGGACTGAGTCAAAGAAAAATAAGTGAATCTACACGTGTTTCCAAAACTGGTGTAAAAACAATCTTGGCTCGTCAGAGATCAAATGGGACCCCCAGTTGGTCGTCCTATATTAGAGAGGCCTTGTAAGCTTTCTCCACCTGATCTACAATATCTAAAGATTACTTCCCTTCGAGACAGACACAAATCCAGCACTTCACTTGCAGCAGATCTCGAAAAAACAATAGGTGTCTCAGTTGATCCCTCTACTGTACGAAGGAAGCTTAACTCAGTAGGTCTCAGATGTCCAATACTTGTGTTCCAAAGCATATTTTCTTCTCTTCTCTTTATTTCCATTCCTTAAAAGTGGCTTTTTTTCTGTAACACATCCTTTAAGACCTACTGAGTTAAGCTTCCTTCGTACAGTAGAGGGATCAACTGAGACACCTGTTGGTTTTTCGAGATCTGCTGCAAGTGAAGTGCTGGATTTGCGTCTCTCTCGAAGGGAAGTAATCTTTAGATATTGTAGATCAGATGGAGAACGCTTACAAGGCCTCTCTAATTTAGGACGACCAACTGGGCGTCTCATTTGATCTCTGACGAGCCAAGATTGTTTTTACACCAGTTTTGGAAACACGTGTAGATTCACTTATTTTTCTTTGACTCAGTCCCTCACCATGCAAATGTATTATTTTAGATCTAATCTCATCAGAAATTGTACTTTTCGTCATTTCTTAAGCCTGTGAAGGAAAAAAAACAGCATGAATTAGGATTATAATGAGAAACGTTTTGGATAAATTTGTTTTTCAGAATTTAAGTGAATATGTCACTACATTTAATTGTAAATACTGATATAACAATAGCTTAGGAGCATTTACTGCAGATCCATCATCAATAGTTCGCTAGATCTTTAAACACATGCGTTGTAAGTAACATAATAAATCAACCCTCAAGTCAATTTATGCAGACTAGAGGGTCATCCAGCTAATAATAACTTAGTTATACGTTAATATGAACCGGAGGTTCTAGTTAATGTGTATTTTAGTATTAAAACCAATTTTCATAGAACAGATTATCTAATAGTTATCAGATTGACAGTGGACTCATACTTTTGCACCACTGTGTATATATATATATATATATTATGCAGGAAGGAGGGGCCAAGGGTAAAAATGCCGGCAGAAGCGCCCCTCCCAAAGAAGGAGAAGAAAGCCAAAATCAAGGTCCGGGGTTTTCGAGATGCCTAGACACTGCGTTTGAAAGATGGGAGGTCAGAGACAAGAGGAAAAATGGATTGAGGAAGATTGTTCCAGAGTTGACCGGTTGAGTAAATGAAAGACTGAAAATGTCGATTAACCCTTGCATTAGATAGTTGAACAGAAAAGGAATGAGAAAGTGTAGAAAGTCTGGTATTGCGTGCTCTCCTTAAAGGAGGAGGCATGCTGTTAGAGAGTTCAGAAGAGCAATGTCCGTTATGATAGCGATAGTAAAGAGGGAGTGAAGCAACATTGCGGCGAAGAGAGAGAGATTGAAGGCAATCAGTAAGAGGTGGGAAAATGATGAGCGAAAAGCCTTTGATTCCACTCGGTCAAGTACGCCTGTGTGGGTTGAACCACCCCACACTTGCGAAACATACTCCATACAGGGGCGAACAAGAACCCTGTACAGAGACAGCAACTGAGTGGGGGTGAAGAAACGGCGGAGGCAGTACAGCACACCTAATCTCTTTGAAGCTGTTTTAGAAAGAGAGTATATGTGATCTTTCCAGGAAAGATCACGAGAAAAGGAAACGCCAAGAATGTTAAGAGAAGAGGAAGGATTGAGTTGTGTGTTGTTGAAAGTAAGGGGATAGTCGTGTGGAAAATTGTGACGAGTAGACAGATGGAGGAACTGAATTTTTGAGGCACTGAAAGCCACAAGGTTTTCTCTGTCCCACTCAGATGTAGCAGAAAGATCAGAGGTCAGGTGTCCCATAGCCAACCTACGCGAATCATGAAGCGACTGCTGTAAGGGACGCTTTGAGAAGCGGGTGGAGAAGTGAAGAGTGGAATCATCGGCATAGGAGTGAATAGGACAGGAAATGCAAATTAAAAGATCATTAATAAATAAAAAGAAAAGAGTGGGTGACAGGACAGAACCCTGAGGAACACCACTATTAATAGCTTTAGAAGAACAGTGGCCATCTATAACTGCAGCTATAGATCGGTCAGAAAGGAAATTAGAGATGAAGGAACAGATAGAAGGATAGAAACCGAAGGAGGGCAGTTTGGAAATTAAAGATTTGTGCCAGACTCTATCAAAAGCTTTTGATATGTTTACAATAGCAAATGTTCCACCAAAATCTCGAAAGGAGGATGACCAAGAGTCAGAGAGATATGAAAGAAGATCGCCAGTAGAGCGTCCCTTGCAGAATCCATACTGACGACCTGAAAGAAGAGTGTGAGAAGAAAGGTGTTTAAGAATCTTCCTATTAAGGATAGATTCAAACACTTTGGAAAGGCAAGAAATCAAAGCAGTTGGACGATAGTTGGAGGGTTGAGAGTGGTCACCCTTCTTTGGGACAGGCTAAATGAAAGCGAACTTCCAGCAGGAAGGAAAAGTACTAGATGAGAGACAAAGACGAAATAGTTTGCCTAGTCAGGGTGTCAGCACAGAAGCATAGTTCTTAAGAACAACAGTAGGAACACCATCAGGACCATACGCCTTGCTAGAGTTGAGCCCAGATAGGGCAAAAAAAACATCTTTAGAAGAGATTCTAATTTCAGATATAATAAAGTCAGAGGAGGGAGGAGATAAAGGAACAGCACCGGAATCGTCCAGGGTTGAATTGTAAGCGAAAGTTTGAGCGAAGAGTTCAGCTTTGTCAGGAGAAGAGACTGCAACTATGCCATCGAACTGGAAAAGTGGAGGGAAAGAAGAGGAAATAAAGTTGTTGAAGAGGTTCTTAGCTAGATGCCAGAAAGAGCGAGAAGAATTAGAACTGGATAGATTTTCACATTTTTGTCGAATGAAGGATTTTTTGGTGAGTCGAAGAACAGATTTTGCACGATTCCGGCCAGAAATATAAGCTGAGTGAGAATCAGGAGTTGGATGGCGGCGGTACATTTTGAAAGCCTCCTCTCTGTTGCGGATAGCATTAGAACAAGTAAAGTTAAATCAAGATTTTTTTGTATTAGTAGTAGGAATAGAATATGGAATGTACGCCTCCATGCCTGAGAGAATCACCTCTGTGATGCGCTCTGCACACTCAGAACAGGAGGGCCCTGGCCATGGAAGCAGTAATCATTCCATGGAGAAATACAGAAGCACTGCCTAAGGGCCTCCCAGTCAGCGGCGCCGAAGTGCCAAAGGCCGAAGGATCCAAAGGCTAAATTGGAGCGATAGGACAGGAAACAGATATAAGATTGTGATCGGAGGAACCCAACGGAGAGAAAAGTTTCACGGAGTAAGAAGAAGGATGAGAGGTAAGAAACAAATCCAGAATGTTGGGCCTATCTCCAAGGCGATTGGGGATACGAGTAGGGTGCCGTACAATCTGTCATTTAGGATAGAAAAATTGTAAGCTAGTTCACCAGGGATGTCAGTGAAATGGGAGGAAAGCCAAAGGTGTTGGTGAACATTGAAATCTAAAATGGAGATTTCAGCAAAGGGAGAGCGGGAAAGAATGTATTCCACTTTGGATGTGAGGTAGTCAAAGAATTTTGGATAGTCAGTAGAACTGGGAGAAAGGTAAACAGCGCAGATGTATTTAGTTTGAGATTGGCATGTCAGCTGCAGCCAGAGGGTATAGAATTGGGAACATTCAAGTTCGGGAATCCGAGAACAAGTTACGTCATTGCGTACATATACGCAACATCCACCTTTGGAGTGAAATTGAGTATAGATAAAGTAAGAGGGTACAGAAAAGGGGTTGCTGTCAGTCGTCCCAGACACCTGAGTTTCAGTGAGGAAAAGAAGATGAGGTTTAGAGGAGGAGAGGTGATGTTCAACAGATTGAAAATTTGAGAAAAGGCCACGAATGTTGCAGAAGTTTATGAAAAGTGAATCAGAGAGAAGTCCAGAACATCTCGAATGGGCGTGAACAGATCCAGCCGCACTGTCCAGGTCTGCCTTCCCGGTATCGGCAGCGGGGGAGCCAGAAGTGGGGACATTTATGATCCCCTCCCCAAGGGACTCCAAGGCTCTTGAAGTTGATGCCATTTTTTTTTTTTTTTGAAAAGATTATGTAGTGTGTAAGATGTAGTGTGTAAAGAATAAGCAGAGAAGTGTATGTTTGAGAGCATGCTGGGCTACTCACAGGGTAGATGAGACACGGAAAAAGATCAGCTAAGGAGGACAGTGACAGGAGAAACGGGAGTTCCAGCACTTCCTATCTTCTGTCTAACGGTCCCCCCCCCTCGGACTACTTCCTTGGTCGATTGGTGTCTACAATCTCCTCAGAAAAAAAATGTGTATATATATATATGTATTTATTTATTTATTGAAGACAATTTTAATTATTTGTTTAATTGGAAGTTCCATAAAAAGTTTCATATTTTAAGCAGCCCATCATTCCGCCCTTACGCCCATTTCAGGGTATTAACAGCTGGCAGCAGCAATGCCAAGTAAAGAGGGGTCGAATGTGCTAACGAAGTGAGTACGCAGTTCATCATCACTAAAAGCAATTTTATGTTATCATAATTCAAAAAATATCCAAATTTTGTACCCATTTTTTGCGCTATCTTCGTCAGTTTGTATTGTAGACACTCCCAGTTGTTATTAGTCTTGGTGTATGATTTTTCAGGAGTAAGGTGCACCATTAGTTTGTGTTTCCTCCCCAAAACGACGCAAATATACCCGTTTCAATCACGGGCATATTCGTGTCATCTCGGGTTTCCTCTATATAATCGCGATGCTTCTCCTCAGCAACGTTCTCTACTGGCATATAATTCTAATTATTATCATACTTTATAACTCGGTTTATGAGGTTTGAACGACGGTTCAGGATCGACCTGCAACATCCCGCTTCATTTGTGCGATTTGGTGGAGGAGGGAATTGCTTCCGGATCTCCTCCTCATATATATATACACACTGTATATACAGTATCTGTCTTTCTCTGTTTAACTGTTTGCTTGAATACCTATCTATTTATCTGCCTATCTATTTGTCGCTCTCTACCTTTATCACTGTCTATAAACTAAGGAAAAATGCTCCTGAAATCTTGTATAGAAAGCAATTCTGTTTGTCAAAGTTGAGATGAGAGAGAGAGAGAGAGAGTTAGTTTATTTCGCTCTCCCTGCATGTCCCTTGCTTTCCTCTTCTCTGCTTGACGTTATCGCAACGTTTCCATTTCCGCTTCCATAATAATATTTAACTCCTGCTTCCTTTTCGAGTCTTCATTAAACAATTCACTTCCGGAAATTGATTTTATCGAATTTTATCTCGCAAAAACTGAGTCTTTTATTCTTGCAACAAACGTAACTCCTATCTTTCTATCAAACCATCTCTCTATCTGTCTATCTAACTATCTATGTATTTATCTATCTAATCATCCGTCCATCTATCTATCTATCTAGCTAACCATCTGTCTATCTATCTATCTATCTATCTATCTATCCCTTATAACTTCCTCCTTCATTCGAAGTTTTTTATATGTTAAGCCAATTATTTAATAAAAGGTTTTATTTGCTGTTCTAATGAAATTATTCGATGCTGTTCGTAAAATTTTGGTGACATTTTTAACAGAGTTAAAAAATAAAACTTAAAAATTCCCTGCAAATTTTTTAAAAGAAACGAAATTATTACAAACATTTTTTTTATTCATAACGAAAATTACTCAAATGAAGCAGAAGTTACGTACAAACATTTTCGTATACATACTGTATGTGTACAGTAACGATACCCCAATACTGGTGCTTTAATGTAAAAATAGTGTATGACTGTCCTTGTGTGTGTGTGTGTGTGTGTGTGTGTGTGTGTGTGCGTGTGTGTGTGTATTTGCATAAATGTCCATACACCTTTGATATTCCCTTTTCACCTAAACTATTATTTGAGACCATTCTCGAACGATTTATGATCAGAATCCGAATTCAGATGTCATGGTTATTATCCTTGGTTGATTTTCTGGTCTTTAAAATCCAGCTAATGTCTTTATGCAGAGTCCTGCCACTCCCCTGGCACTCCCCAGCCCCCGGTGTCGCTTGATAAATTACTGGCTAAGACATAAAGCTAAACCCATAACTCACAGTATGGGAATTTCGATAACACACTCG
Organism: Bathynomus jamesi; assembly: GCA_023014485.1. NCBI lineage: Eukaryota > Metazoa > Arthropoda > Malacostraca > Isopoda > Cirolanidae > Bathynomus > Bathynomus jamesi. The sequence goes on from JAJOZX010000082.1 coordinate 1,888,367, forward strand.
CCCCATATCTCATTTTCACATTCCCGGTATGGAAATTACCCCGGGGGGGGGGGGGTTTAGGGGGAAAGGAGAAGCGGGGGTTATTATTTACCGGTAGTCGATAGAGAATAAATAAAAAACAGAACTTCCGGTGCCTCGGTTCAAGACCGGATATTGAGCGCTGCATTTTAAAAAGATAAAGCAATTTTTTTTAGGAGGAGGGAGGAGGCGGGGGTAAGGGTTTTATTTGTTTTGTTCCATTTAAAACAACTGAATTTAGTTGGTTTTTCCTTTTATGTTGCTTAGTGGTTGGTTTGCATGCGCTTCCTGCCTTCAATAATTGCTAAATGATCGAGGAGGAATTGCCTTGTTCCGTTTAATTATTATTATTGAAGTTTGCATCAATCAGTGAAGGACTTTGATGGAATTTCATTGATTTCTAAAGGTTTTTTTTAACTTTACAATAATTTATTTTTAATTATTTTAAAATTTAGGTAAACAACCACTCATCAGTGATATAACTTATATATATATATATATATATATATATATATATATTATATATATATATCAGGGCCGTAGCCAGAAAAATTTTCGGAGGGGGTTATATGGGTTATATGAACCTATATATACCTAAGACGTCCTAGGTATATACATAATTTTATATTTATATATATATATATTTGTGCGACATGCGGGAGGTGCCCCCTCAGGGCATTGGTTTCTGCTCGTATGTAGGAGAATTACGACTTCTGATTAAGCGAGGCCCATGGTGTAGTGGTTAGCATATCTGACCGGCAATCGGGAGATCCCGGGTTCGATTCCCAGGTGGTTACCTCATTTTTCATTTGTTCGTTCTTTCTCCTCATCTTGTGCGGAACGTTCTTCTATACAAGCGTCGTTCTTTACGTTAATTATACTGTGTAGTAATGCTTAGTTAAGAAGATTAATTTGTTTAATTAAATAAGATAATGTTTAATATAAATTTACTAAAAATTGTGATGATTACGATAAAGCATGGTTGTTAGATTTGAATTGTTTAAAATGGGTAGGGTTGGTAATCCTAAATAAGCCCGGAGAGTGGACTCCCCTATAACGGTTTTCAGTCTTGAGGTAGACGCGATACGCGTAAGATTTAGAGCCATGTGATCTTAAAGTTAAATTGTTTTGCGCCCTCTCCGACCTAAATATATTTAGTAATATTTCATACTCGCATATCCCCTAATTAACTAAACCACTTTCGAAATTAATAAAACGTAATAAGTGTTAATAAGAGTATTAATACACCTTCCCCCCCCCCCTTCGTTTTGTAACGGTCTTTTAGAGTCAGAACTCGGCGTGGCTACCGGAAACTATTATACTGCACGGCGAAAATGAGTAACGAGAGTGTACAGTTAAATGAAATAAAGAGCAATAGAGATATAGTAAAGTAGGAAGAAGCGTAAATTAATAATGAAGAAAAAGATATAATAAAAACTCGTTCACTACATTCTGGTGGCTACCGGTGATCTTACATCATATTTTGTGAGGCTTACCCACGTGTTAGTATTTCGATTAAAATTCTTAAAACCCGGTATAATAACAAATAGCGTTAATGAATATTTTATTTCGATTATTAAAATATCTAAATGCAAAGTTTATCCCGCTTGCAGGCAAATTTCGATTTTCATTCCTTAAAATTCATTATAAATGAAAATTCAAAATGGCGCGCCCATTGTTTTCCAAATTATTCCGAGTCGCGTCGCTTCAAAAGTTTCGTTCATTCGGTCGGATCGGAGAGGGTATAGTTGAAAATTATCGTGCTGCCTGAAGACTCAATTTTCTTTTCTTTTCGTCTTTTCTTTTCGCCTTTCAGCTTACCTTTTTAACTTTTTGTTTAAAACTTTTGGAATTAGTGAAAATTGTAATAATCATAATAATAAGAATAACGATTTGTACGTAATCCTAAATAGGCCCGGAGAGTGGACTCCCCTATAACGGTTTTCAGTCTTGAGGTAGACGCGATACGCGTAAGATTTAGAGCCATGTGATCTTAAAGTTAAATTGTTTTGCGCCCTCTCCGACCTAAATATATTTAGTAATATTTCATACTCGCATATCCCCTAATTAACTAAACCACTTTCGAAATTAATAAAACGTAATAAGTGTTAATAAGAGTATTAATACACCTTCCCCCCCCTTCGTTTTGTAACGGTCTTTTAGAGTCAGAACTCGGCGTGGCTACCGGAAACTATTATACTGCACGGCGAAAATGAGTAACGAGAGTGTACAGTTAAATGAAATAAAGAGCAATAGAGATATAATAAAGTAGGAAGAAGCGTAAATTAATAATGAAGAAAAAGATATAATAAAAACTCGTTCACTACAACTGTGTGTTGTTTGCAGTTAAAATGTGTGTGTATATATATATATATTTATATATATATATATATATATATATATACTGAATATTCAACAAAGATATGTAAATTGTTTACATTACCTTACAAGACGATATTTAATTTTCTCTTCCTTTTTGACATTTCTTGAAGAACATCCTCCGGTTGTATTTCTAATTGGCAGTGAATGCTCATTAAGGCCAAACCATTCAGTCTCTCTTCAGAGGAAGAATTTCTTATGTAGGTTTTAAGTCTTCTTAGCGTTGAAAAGGATCTTTCTGCAGTGGCCGTAGTCATTGGCAGAATGGCACCTATTTTCAAAAATGCATGAATTGTAAGGAATATTTCTTCATTCCATTCATTTAAAGAAGTAATGAAATCGATGGGCTTTTCATTTTGGTCTCTCCAAGTTCGTCTCCACATCTTCAGTTCTCCCTCGAACTTTACCGGAACGCTTGCATCGTCAGGCCACTGAAGGGACAAAGTTTCGCAACAGTTTTTCACTTCCTCATCCGTCAGAGAGATGGATCTCTTCGGCAACAACGAATGCAGTTTTTGTAATACAGTTTTATGGTTGAGAAATCTATCATTTAGTTCATTTAAAAAAAGTCTAGGAAAGGCACACACGCACAAAGTCTGTAATACTCTTCAACATTCTGTGTAACAAAGTGATCACCTTTCCGTCCGACCGAAGGTGGCATTTGAATTGTTGTACCCTAACTTTTACCCAAGTTTTCGGCTTCACAGAAAACTGCTTTAAATTTCGAATCGGCAGAGTCCCTCAGGGCTTGTATTTCATCTTTTAAAACTTCGGCATGGTTCAGGCAAGAAGCAAGATCACATTGTTTAGACTGTAGGAATGTGCAAAAGCCATGCAGTAGTGCAAACACCTGACTAACAATAACCAAGCATATCAAAAATTTGCTGCTCTCAATAGCAGTTAACAATGTGAAAGCCTTCATTGTAGACTCTTTGTCCGTAAAATCCTGAATTCTGTTTAAAGCTTGAGAAATTGGTGCACAAAGTTCCTTCAGTAACAGAATTGAATCTAAAATCTAAATGTTCAACCCACCGAGTCTCACAAAATTTCAGAAGACGGGTTCTTTTGGCACCAGGATACATTTCATTGATGCAACTTTTCAGCACATGACTTCGCTTAGGAAATGTCTAAATAAAGCTATTATATCTCGCATTACCGTTAAACTAGCCCTTATTATTGGCACTGAATAAGCATGGGAAAGGACCAGATTTAGGGCATGGCTAGAGCAATGAACGTAGAGAGCCTGAGGATGCGTTTGTTGTATAATAGCTGCACAGTGCACATCCTTTCAATTGACCATTCATTGACTTAGCCCCATCATATCCTTGCCCTCTCATGTAGTTTACATCGAACCCCAACTCTCTCAGGTCTTTTAATAATGTTTCAGCAAGTGTCCTACCAGCAGAACAGTCATGAATAGGAACAAATTTCAGAAAATCTTCTCGCAGCACATAGTTCTCTTCACTTTTTAACACGTACCTAACACAAAGGGTATATTGTTCCACTCCACAGATGTCTGAGGTCTCGTCCGCCAGAACACTAAAATATTTTGAATGACTGATCTGATTCACGATACGAGACAGGATTAGATTACCACAAATATTAATCACTTCATTCTGAATTTGAGGGCTTGTGTAAGTTGCATTTCGACCACATTCGGTGAAATGCTTCTTTAGATTCTCATCTCCACCACCAATCCTAAACCCCAGTAAAGCGCGGAAATTTCCATCATTTTATTGATTTTCTTCCAAAATCCCAGCATCGCTATCACCCCGCAATGCAATTTCTTGTCGGCCACACAAAATAATGGTTTCAATAATTGGCATGCGTTTTTTTCTGTTTTCTGAGGTTTTTTGTCTTTTGGCACTGTCTAAGGTTGTACAGATATCCTTTTTTTTATTTTCAAACACTGACAAAAAATTTTGTGCTTTAACACAGCTGTCTTTGTGATAATTGCTAGTTTCGTGCTTGCGGAAATCCTCTTTTGCATCTTTCCAACGCATATACGGAGCATTAACTAGTGCATTCAGTCTTATGTGATTTCCTTTACCAACTTCTACATTTTTGGCAAAGACAAAACAGTACTTGCAGAATGCACCTTCACTTGCTCGAGAATATGCAAGCCACTTAAATTCAGTCAGCCAGTTCCTTTGAAATTTTGTTTCTTTTACCCGGCGGAAAACTATATAATTCTCCGGGTACCCAAAGATTTTTAAGAATATTATATTTTTCCTCGTCTGTACATGATTTTTCACTTCTATTTGAAGTTTCACCACTGTCAGAAGGACAGATTAAATCACTGTTTGTTTTCTTTTTTGTTTTAGGCTCAAAATAATTTAAAACACTTGCTTACCTCTTGTTGGCCATATTGTAAATAGGTCACAGACTCACAGTACCCACAACACGTGAAAAACAAAGGAAGTAAACAGCATGACTGACCGTATATTAGGAATTGACATCATGAGTGACGACTACACATGGCCAATGGGCACATTAATAGAAAATGACGTCATTCGTGACGTAGGCAAGAGGACCAATTAAAAGCAAGCAAACATATGAGTCGGAAGCGTAAGTTCATTAATCGACATGAGCTCCTTATAGAGTTCGGTGAGTCGGAAATGTAAATCCATTCCAGAAAATAAGAGTTCCGTGAAAGGGGAGTAAGCATCGAAAAGTATTTTGTCTGAATATATTTCTAAGTTTGGGAAGAATTTCGGGGGGATATATCCCCCTATCCCTCCCTGGATACGGCCCTGATATATATATATATATATATATAGGGAAAGATAGGGCAAACGCAGGTAGTGAGGCACTATTATAATATTTCATATTGTTGAATATGGCAACTATCCGCTATACAATTAACTTGCACACAAAGGGATTACCATAGTGTAGGTATATACAGGGTCCGCAAAAAAAAAAGGAGCATGACGAAAATGTTTACTGTACATTTATTTTTACACATAATGACAAATAACTTATTTTAGGCAAATAAGCAACAAATAAACTAAGTTAGTACCAAATTTCATGTCAATACGTCAAAAATTAAAGAAAATATAAAAGTTTTACTACAACATGTCATATAATTTTACAATTTCCAAAGAAAACGAAATTATAAGACTAAAAAAATTGTTCGATATGTTTGCCAGAAACCTCTACAACCCTTCGTAATCGGGGCCTAAATTGATCTATAGCTTTATCTACTTGATCTTGGGTAATTTCTTCCCATTTTTGTACGATAACTTCTTTCAAATGTTCGACATTTCGGATCTTATGCTTGTACACTTTCTCAGCCAACATTTCCCATATTCCGTAGTCTACGGGATTCAAATCTGGACTATTAGGGGGCCAATCTTTTGGGTAAAGCAATTCAGGAACATTATTTTCTAAAAATTCAATAGTTGACTTAGCGGTATGCGCCCGAGCGCCATCCTGTTGGAATAAGAAGTAACCATTATTCGCCAATCGTCTCATTTCGGGCAGCATTTGTTCCAACAAAGTTTCAGTGTAATAGCGGGCGTCTACTTTGATGTTTGACTCTACGAAAAAAACAGATGTCTTGCCTAGTTTAGACACACCGACCCATACCATTACGCTGGCAGAAAAATGATTACGGGTAGCATAAAGTCTATCATCTGGTATTTCATTTTTACGATTAACTCTTGAATACACTCTGTCATTTTGGGAATTTCGCGGTGGTTCTACCGTAAAATTCTTTTCGTCAGTAAAAAAGCCGAGGTCTACTTTTTCGGGAGTGATATTTCTTAACATGCGTTCAGAACAAACAACTCTTTTCTGTTCGTTAATTTCAGTTAATTTCTGCCCGTGTATCCGTTTATAAGGTTTTAGTTCAAGGTCGTTTTTAATAATGTTTCTGACGCTACTTTCGGATATGCTCAACTCATTAGCAATTCTGGACGGTGTCACGTGAGTCCCTGGTCTGCCTTCTTGACTACAAATTCTTAGTTCCACATCTCTGATGTTTTCTTCGGTTCGAACTGATCTTGGCCTCCCGCTTCCTTGTTTCCTTTCAGTACTTTCAGTTTCGTCGATTTTTCTTAACAGCTTGTCCAAACCTCCTTTCGACCATGGTTTATTCGGAAACTCTTGTAATAATTTTATTGCGCCATAATTTTTATCAAGTCTATAATGTTTTATTAATATTTTATCTTCTTTAGAAAAGGGCATATTATCATTTTTATTGATTAAAATTATTTAGGCATCTGAAAAAAAATAATTTAAAATGAGAAAAACATTAAATTTTTACGCGGAAATTCACTTTTTTTAGTCGTTGCACGTTTGTGGCCATAAAATCTTTATTTTATGACCGATTTTGATGAAATTTGTTTTATACAACTCTGGGCTCTTTTATCTTTAGCTAGATATATAACATTTAAGGGTCCGGCAAAAAATGCGGGCGTGAGAGCAATTTTCGTCATGCTCCTTTTTTTTTTGCGGACCCTGTATTATACAGTGTCGGACTTCCGGCATTTTCAACCTGCTCGGAAATCTATATATATATATATATATATATATATATATAATCTGCAGATCATACCGTATACATATGTACAGTTGCCTGCAATAGTTCCGTTCCACCCTCTCCGAGATGTGACAACATCGCAGTCCCTCTTAAACCACAGTCCCCCACCCTCACTCCCTCCCTCTCCTCCTCCCACTATCAGGTGTTGTCATATTAATACTTTTATTTTTTGAAAACCAATGACAGAATAAATATATTGTTCACTGTAGTTTTGGTGGCAATGCTAGGACGACTATATATTTTATTCATGCATTATTCCTAAATTTAGGGAATAGAGTAGTTAGGTTATTTCACAAACGTGGGATACTTTAAAACTTTTCAATCATAGGATTTTGATGTGACCATGTTACAGTTAAAGTGTAAGATAAGTTGCAGTATCGACTTTTCCTCCAGGCAATAACATTTATGCTTAAAGTCTATGCATCATCAAAAAATGATTATCCAGAAAAAGGTCTATCCATGGAGAGATAATGATAACATAGTTCAATTTTGTATTACAAAAATAAACATGAATCATGTAAATTTAGGGATTTTCTTAAGAACATAAAAAACATAATGTTCAAATTATAAGGAACTGAAAATTGTTCAAGTAAATAAATATATATTTACTACATCACAACCATAACATTATTATACACAATTACTCAATACTTGGTCCATCCTCCATTGTTATTATTAATGACCTCTCGTAGCCTATTTGAAACAGATGCCACGTGATTGTAGATGACCTGTGGGTTCGCGCGGAAAAGTTCCCACTCTGCCATGATGCGTTGCAGCAGGTGCCGAGATGTCCGCTCCTGCCCAATGGCCCTTGGTGGGCCAATTCAGCAGCTCGACATCTCGTTGTTCCTGAAACCACAGTCTGATGATCCTGGCAGTATGAATAGGGTAGTTACCCTGCAATATATATGTTAACCCTCCGTCTATGGCCTTGGGTGGTTTGGGGTTGACGGGTGTTCTGGTTAGGTGGCAGCAAGGGATTTTCTTACTCTGGGGTAGCTGGTACCGTGTAGTGGATCGGCGGATTCTGTGAAAATTTACTAAATAATCTGACGGTTCCCCGATTCTTCTTTAGCGTATCGTATCGGGAAATTATTTATTCTATTTTAAAAACAAGTTCTCTGGAGAAAGTAGGGTTCAAAGGAAAAGACAAAGAACCTCTGAATGAATTTTACTGCTTCTAAAATATTACAGGTAATACTTCAGCCTCTAGGTCAGATCAGAATAATCAATGATAAATAAATATATTTACTTAGTAAAAATAAAATAGAAAAAATTTTAAAAATTTCCAAACTTCCATTTTATATACAGTTAGAGTGTCACGCGAGTTTGGACTTTATATGCAAAAATGAATGTTAGAATTATTCATTTTTATATATATATTAATATAATTTAATATATTTCGTCGCTGGGTTCAAATCACAGTTTAAAATTAAATGTTATTCGAATCGTTATCCAACACGCCGAATTACAGTGTCCTTCGAATTTTGGAATCATTCGTGATGCAATACTTTTTGTCATATCGTGATTCGATAGTAACACTTACAGTTGTTATAATGTTGTAATGTTATAATGTTTCAGACCAACAAAGACCCTAGGATCTACTCATGGCTAGTCTACCTAACCGTGTTTGTAATTGTGTACTGACTGCGCATGTCCTCCGTGGTGGCGGAGGGGACCTACAACTTTGTGTGGGTTCTGAACCACAAAAACCTTAATTTTACTCCCTTAAACTATATCTAATCTATCAACATATGCATCTAATCGAGTTTTAAACATGTTTATGGACGTGCTTCTAATTACTTCTACCGGCAAACTATTCCAGCTATTTACTATTCTATGCATAAAAAAGTTTTTAGCGACTGCTGTCTCGAACTTTCTACTTGTCAGTTTACACCCACTATTTCTAGTTCTGCTATATTGTGCTGTTTCGAAAAAGCTATCTCTATTTACGTTATCGAACCCATTCATAATTTTAAAAACCTGGATTAGATCACCTCTTAGCCTCCTTGTCCCGAGTGTAGTCAATTTTAACTCCTTAAGCCTATCCTCGTACGACTTTGACCTAAGCAACGGAATCATCTTATCATAGTTGTTCGTCTTTGAACTCTTTCGATTTTGTCTGCAGTATATCCTTTCACATATGCGAATTCCAAAATTGGATCGCGTACTCCAAATGGGGTCTAACTAATGACTTATAAAGAGGAACAATAATATCGCGCGATTTGTACTCAAAATTCCTAGCTATAAAACCTAGCACTTTGTTTGCCTTATTGACCGCTGCTGTACTTTATTTCGCTACTTTCAAATCACCAGTGACCATAACTCCTAAATCTTTTTCCTGATCTACGCTTGCCAAGTCCTTCCCTGACATGACATACTATACGCAAAATTACCGTTACACGAACCTATATGTAAAATTTTGCACTTATCGACGTTAAATCTCATTTGCCATGTGACCGACCAATCTACGATTTTATTCAGATCTTCCTGAATTTTACCTCTATCCCAATTTCGTGTCATCCGCAAGCTTTGAAACTGTACTGACTAGGCCGACATCTAGATCGTTAATATATATAAGAAAGAACAAGGGGCCCAATACAGAACCCTGAGGAACGCCACTCGCTAAATTAACCCAAGAAGACTCAGCTCCATCAACAACCACCCTCTGTTTCCTACCTCGCAACCACTCTTCTATCCAATTTATTACTACACCCCTAATTCCTTAAGCGTTAGTTTTTCCAACGAGTCTTTTGTGCGGTACGATGTTAAACGCTTTTTGAAAATCTAAATACACTACATCTACCGCCCGATGACTATCGTAAACTTCAACCACGCTTTGGAAAAATTCTAAATATCCTTAATAATTATCGATTCCAGGATCTTACCTTGAACAGACGTTAAACTGATTGGCCTATAATTTCCCGCCACACCTTTATCATCTTTCTTAAAAATAGGTATTACATTTACTAACTTGAAGTTATCTGGTACGCACCCCTCAGAAATAGACGCATTAAAAAACTTTATTAGCGACACAACAATGCTTTCTTTTAATTCTTTTAGTTGTATGGGATATATGGAATCCGGCCCCGGTGATTTAAGCATTTTCATTTTACAAATATAGTGCAGTACCTCCCTTTCACTCACCAAACTAAGTGTTGTATTCTTCTACATTATGATGATTAATTTCAGCTATTGTGCGATTCCATGTAGACGGTTTGATCTCGTAATATCGTCATTTTTAGTGTAGCGAAAGGACAGTGGAAGGACGAGAGGGGGGGATAGCGAGAGGAAGAGGAGGAGGAGGAGAGAGATTGAGTGAGGCTGCGGGACTGGGGGTTTAAGAGGGACTGCGTTGCTACCACATCTCAAAGAGGCTGGAGCGGAACTATTGCAGAGGAATGTACATAATTTGTGTTAATCTGACCAAATATTGAATAGGCCGAGCGTATCTAAGTAATTATGTAGCCTACGTCATAATAATATCTTAATAATTATACTAGTTACAAGCCACTAGGCTATGCATTTGTCTCCAGAGTTTAGCCAGGCCTAGCCCTAACATTTTTATTATATATACAGTATATATATATATATATATATATATATATATATATATATATTTATTTATTTGTGTGTGTGTGTGTGTGTGTGTGTGTGCGCGCGCGCGCGCGCGCGCGTTTGTATAAAGCGATATGACATTTTCTCTCTATCAAACAATGATCTTTATAAACAGTCTGTCATAAAAAAGGTGGAACCAAATTTTGTAGAATATAATATATATACTCATATATATATATACAAGTAAAAGGATCCATATTTTTTCCTTTAGTGTCACATATGTTGAATTGGGAGGTAGCAGTTTGCAAGTACAGTTCCTCATTTCCTGCAATAAGTGAGGTCTAATTGGTTCTTTGTTTTACTGTTTATGTATTGGCCCTGTTTGGCACTACATTGGCTCTGCTGTTATGAATAGTGTTGTAGATGTCGCCATTGTCGTTGTCTTGAAGTTGTCCTTTTAATCTGCGTTGTTATACAGCAAAGGGACGGTAATGCATCGCGGGAACTGTGAAAGTAGAAGTTAATGTTATTTTGCAACTGTAAACTGTCACAGTATTTGTATAAGAACAAAGAGAGAGTAAAACTTTCCTCATTTTGATCCTTCGAATGAGGGGATTAGTTAGGGATGAGATTAGTTAGGGATGAGACGGTTTTATTCCAGTTCGAGGAATGAAACCACGATAAATTACTGGATTTATTAGAAGCACAATCTTTCGGCCTATTGTAAGGTCTTCATCAGGTATGAGTGAAAAGGAATATAAGACTATCAATTTGTTTGGTGGAGAGGAGACCGGAAGTGAGAGACGAGGATTAGAGAAAGAGGGAGAAAAGGTATTCCGGAGTTGTTCTTGCATAAAGACAATGCAGGGGCACCGAGCATAAACTTTGTCTTCATAGGGACAATCCAAATGTACATTGACAATGTCATCCTGCTGCAAAAGGCTCTCTCTCTCTCTCTCTCTCTCTCTCTCTCAATCTCTCTCTCTCTCTCTCTCTCTCTCTCTCTCTCTCTCACACACACACACACACACACACTTTCTATATTGTGTGTGTTCACACAATTGATGGCATGAAATATTAAACTTATTGTATAAGATCCTCTTTAGTTTTTTCACTTACTTGTTTATATTACTTAAGTAGGTCCTTTGGGGAGAGTAACAGTCCGCAAAGTATCAACAGATTATAGGTTCAGTACAGAGCGCATTCCAGTGACTTTAAAGGTGTTTAGGTTAAATATCTAACAGTGTAAAGAAACAATATTCTTGTACCGAATGAGATGTTGCTTTAAGGATTTCTTGTACTTCCCTCATCTGCAAGGTTTGCCCTGATATTTCCCTGATATTTCCATGAAATGTCCATGATAGGCCTTCCTCATACATTTCTCTGTATATAGCTATCCTTTAGAGTTTAGAGGTATATTATTTTTGTGTTTGTCGACTGAAGGGAATTTTGTTCAGGAAGGGTGTGCAATCCAAGAATTTCTTATCATATATATGTATATGCAGAGGCGTACTTAGCATTTTTCTGCTCCGAGACAGGGAAATTGTCACCAGAGTGGCTTACAGTTGCGCCATTTCATATCACTAGTTTGGTATTAGAGGCTGCTGTCCTTTTTTATTTAAAACTTATTTGGAATCCATTCAATTTGTTAGTGCTTATAAGTTATTTATTTTCTATTTTTGTTTTCTTTGCCCTATTTATGTTGAAATACGACAAAATTTGCCGTTCTTGGCAGGGGCCTACTCTGCCTATACGTAAATCCGCCAATGTAGCGTATATATGTATACCAAAGCGTACCTCTGTCTATAGTCAGTCCACAATCGTATGTAAAGAATTTCACATAAAAGATTTTGAACAGAAAAATTTAAGCCAGTGAGAGTTTAATGTGAGAGCTTAACACTTACTTTGAGCTCACGAGGTACTTGAATTTTATATGCAGCTTCACAATTTTGAACCATTGGCTTCGGATGTGAAGCGCAAAAGTTTGGTGACTGCGTTCTTTTCTAAATTTATTCACGACCGACTGCCTTTTCTCTCACAAAAGTGTAAGGAATTTTGTACAAGCGTAAAGGGACTAGATTAATCTGCAGACTTTGCGTATATAGTGTATAATAAATGTATTTGAAAACTAAAACCAATTTTTATAACTTATGAAATTATTATATGCTCATCCTTAAACTATTAAAAAAACACCTACAATTCCTTCCATTTCCTGTTTCCATCCATTTCCTGTTTCTGTTTGACCCACAATGTTTCAACCAACAAAACAAAGGGGGTGAGGGTAATGGGAGAGGGGTGGGGTAATGGGAGAGCGGGGTGAGGGTAATTGGGGAGGGGGGTATGCCACAAGGGGTGGGGGTTAGTCCCCCCAAGTTGAATAAAGGGTTTAGCCAAAATATACAAGGGCCACTCAATATATTTTTCCCCACCTTTTTTTTTCTTTCCAAGTTTCCTTGTAAGTTCCAGAAATTTTGTACATAAGTAGTTACATACCTTTTTTACAAGTTTTTATTTTTCCACATACTCTCCATCCTTTTCTACGGATTTCCTCCACTTTGAAAAAGGGCCTTTATTCCTTGCTGGTAAAAGTCCGCTGGGTCCGCTGGAGCCACCTCTTAACCTCCTCAATAACCACATCGTCACTCTGAAACTTTCTTCCACGAATAGCATCCTTCATTGGCACAAACAAATGGAAGTCTGAAGGTGCCAGATCCGGGCTGTATGGAGGGTGGGGTAACACAGTCAAGCGAATTTTTGTGATGGCCTCTCTTGTTTGCAAACTGTTATGTGGTCTTGCCTTACCGTGAAAAAGAAGGATGTCTTCCAGTTTTGTCTCCGGTCGAACTCGCTTTATACCTCTCTGGAGTCTCTGTAGGGTAGCAATATATGACTCTGAGTTGATTGTTTGTCCTTTCTTCATAATGTCCACCAGAATCACCCCTTTCATGTCTCAGAAGATGGTGGCCATAACCTTTCCTGCAGAGGGAGCCATTTTGAACTTTTTCTTGCGTGGGGAGTCTGCGTGATGCCACTCCATGGATTGGCGTTTTGTTTCAGGTTCAAAGTGGTGTACCCAAGTCTCATCCCCAGTCACAATTCGTGAAAGGAAGTCATCCCCTTCTGTCTCGTATCGAACCAACAACTCAGAAACAATTTCCTTTCTTTGGGCTTTGTGATCTTCAGTCAGTTCGCGAGGAACAAACCGTGAACACACTTTTGAGTATTCCAGTTGTTGAATTATCGTAGTCACACTTCCTTCACTAATTCCTAGCTCGAGTGATAGCTCCTTGTATGTGACGTGATGATTTGATCGAATGATGCTGTTAGCACGTTGCACAGTGTGAGACGTCACAGCCGATGCCGGGCGACCGTTGCGTGGCTCATCATCGAGGCTGGCTCTCCCTCTCTACGATGATCTCACACGTTTAGACCAGCGCCCAACTGTGCTTCGATCAACAGCATCATCTCCGTAAACGTTTTGTAGACGTTTGTAAATATTTCCAACTGTTTCCTTCTCTACGGTTAAGAACTCAATAACAGCTCTTTGTTTACGACGCACATAACTGTCAGACGCCATTTTCAAAAGTGTGTTCACTATCGGTTTTATACAAGGGCGTTTAAAAGCAGTTTTATACGAGGAGAGGAGGTTCAAAGTGGAAAAATCCGGTTACGTGAAGCGCAGAAAGTTCAAACTGACGGCCCAAAGGACATTTCAGCCTCATGGCCTATTATTTAGCTAAGAAAAAAGGGTGGGGCAAAATATATTGCGTGCCCCTAGTACAATGTATTATATTCTCTTCATATACAGTATATATATTGATAAATTAAGTGGATTGCGTAGTGGCCATGTCGTAACACCGTTTCCCGTTAGATCAGCGAGGTTAAGATGTGACCATCCTCTGCGTTCAGATGATGTAATGACCCGTAGATGGTTCGGATTCCTCGTAAAGCTGTTGATCCTCTCCGTTGCATGATCTTTGCCGGCCGGCCGTAACAAAGGAAATTAAACAAACTAAAACATTAATATATATATATATATATATATATATATATATAGAGAGAGAGAGAGAGAGAGAGAGAGAGAGAGAGAGAGAGAGAGAGAGAGAGGTGTAGTGTACTTCATTGGATTTATTGTTATTTACTTTACTTTATTACTTTCCTTTTATTATTGCTCTTTCTTCTCTTTACACTCGCTTCACTGTACTTTATAAACAGGTGCGCACGGGTATCCGTGGCCGGCATTATGATTTCAAAGAGCAAAAGAACCGGGGATAATTACGCGCTTTTATTTACTGTTTACCTACTTTTTATTTATGCCGAAGCAATTTTGACAAACGGGGGAAGACGAGTGCGGACTACCACTAAACTTTAATCGCGGAGAGAGACAATTAACTATTCTAAATTCACACTAACACTAAGTAGATCATATTAAGTCAGACCTTCTTGTATCTGTCTGTCATGATTTTTATGATTCAGAAGAAATAGAACATGCGAGGGTACAAGTAAACACCCTGTTCGGTGCTTCCCTCCCAACTCGTAGAGGTAATTCTAAAAACGAGAATACCCTGAAAGACATTATAAATAAAGTGTCGACCCTCCGGGATAATGAGAATAATATTACCTTTTACGTTACTAACTTCCATAGAATACCGGTAATCTCTATGGGTGACGTAAACGTCTCGGTGCTCCTCAAACAGTATAATGAGGTACAAAAGTCGATAGAAAAACGCGATTTCGATAGAACAGTTCCGGTCAGAGTTAGATGCGTTGAAAGAAACGCTCCTCCCTAAGCCTAGTTACTCGGAAGTAGTTCAGCAGGCCAGATCTCCAAGAAGCGTGTCGGGCAGCGAGGGAAACGAAATCCCCGCCTCCAACTCCCCCCCTGAAGATGGGGTGGAAACGCAGCATGCGGTTCAATGCCGAGAGTGGAGGCATTATTGCCCTCTCCCCTGCCTCCCACTGCAGAGGAGAGGTGTTCGATTACGCCTCGCTCGGTACGCAGTTCTCCCCCCTCCCACCGAAGAAGGAGAGGCACGCGCGGCCGTCAGGGTATAAACACCGCTAACAGACCCTCACCAAGCCACAGAGTAAGGGAGGGGCCTCCTATCCCCCAAAGGTTGTGCCACCCATCCCCCAGGCAGGCGAACCCTGCCGCAGGGAGATCGAGGGAGCAGGACGGGTGGATAACTGTTAATAGGCGCCACTGGCGCCAGTCCCAAAGATCTCCTGAACCGGTCTCCGCGGCGAGGCCACCGATGGAGAATCTCACCCTATTTGTGTCGCGAATTCAGCTCTCGAACGAGGCAAGCGATATTCGACACATGATAGAAGAAATCATTGGTGAACACAGTATAGTGATAGTTAATAAACTAAACACGAAATCTCCATATTATAACTCTTTTAAAGTAATAATTAAAGGTGTAAATGTGCATTTCAACCCGTATAATATGAGTCAATGGCCCGACGGTATTATTGTTAAGGAGTTTATTCACTTTTCCAGGAGATTTGATAACAGGCAAAATAATAATAATAATAATAATAATAAGTATAATAATAGGCGCCCTAACGGTAATGCCTGAAAGTTGTACTGTGTATAATAATAATAATCTTACTAATAATAAATTTTCTATCAGTCATGGCGGATAACTTGTTGAAAATAGTCTCATATAATGTAAGGTCAGTGAGGAATTCAACTGTAGATGTTCATAAAATCTGCGACAGTGCAGATTTGATACTCCTGCAGGAGCACTGGCTACCTAAGCAAGAGCTAAAATTCCTCTCTACCATCCATGATGACTTTATGTACCATGCGTCATCAGCAGTAGACTTGTCAGATGAATTAATGTATGGTAGGCCTTTTGGTGGTGTTGCTTTCTTATTAAGGAAAAATTTGTCAAAACATGTAAGATTTTTAACAAGCGATAACGTAAGGTTGTTAGGCATTGAATTACAAGTGAACAATGATTGCATATTAATTGTAAACTGCTATTTACCATACAACAACGGCAGTAATCTAGATGAATACATTGATTTGCTGTACAAAATTAAGTCATTATCAGATAACCTCAAATATTCTCACTGTATAATAATGGGGGACTTTAACGCACATGTGAACTCGGAATTCTTTGGAGAATTGGGTAACATGTGCGAGTCGGCCAATTTAAGTATAAGTAATGTAGATGTATTAGGGGTAGCCAGTGGTAATTTTACATACGTTAGCGATATGAGTGGTACCACCAGGTGGATTGATCATTGTCTCACTAGTAATAATCTAAAGGATCGAATTGTTAGAGTTCATATTTTGCATGATTTCCTTCTTTCTGATCATAGACCATTACAAATATTAATTAACGTACCAATTTATGCGCAACACGACTTAACAAGAACTCAATAGGTAAGAATAATCGCGTCGATTGGTCCAATGTTAATATGCAGCAGAGAATAGAATACAAAGACAGAACATGTCACCTTAGGCCTGTTCAAAAATCAACTTTTTCTTATTTTCATAGGTTTCTGTACATTTTCCCATGCTTTTTGACCTGAAAAAGCCGGAAATCACAACTATTTTGACCTAGGATGTTGGGAAGCATTGCCGCATGGAGCTTTAAATTTTCTGCCTTGAAATCGGCCAAAGCGCCAATTCCGGGGTCCCTTGAATTATGTTTTGCACTTTAACTTTTGATCTAAACAAGATAGAGCAACAAATTAGGTATCAAATGAAAGAGCATAAAATTAATAAATAATAATAATAATAATAATAATAAATAATAATAATAATAATAATAATAATAATAAATAATAATTAATAATAATAATAATAATAATAATAATAATAATATAATAATAATAATAATTATCTATCATTTTTCAGGAAACATCAGAAACTCAATCAGAATCTAGAAAACCATCTACAAGTTACAACTTCACAATGGCATTAAGCAAGGAGCTGAGGGAGCTCCGTGGGCGCACAGTTGATATCTCAGAACCTCCACGTACTGTCCACAGGCAGGTGTCAACTGGGCCATCTACCAGATCTCTCACTGAAACTTTCCTGGTTGGATACCCTTCAGCTTTTATCAATGGTTCCCAGCTTCCCACCAACAGACAGGCGTTCCAGTATTTCCTTAATCTTCAGAATTTACCGGAAAATGCAGGGAGGCCCATGGTTCAAGACCTTGCATATGAAACAGTTGAATCTATCATCCCATTCTGGCAGATGGCTAGGATCAAGACAATGACCAAGTACAACGCAATGAAGCTCTTCATGAAACTACATGAAAAACATCGTGCTCTGGTGAAAAGCAAAGGAAGAGCAAGTAACCCTGGAGGAAAAAGAGGAGCATTTGTGCTGGAATTAGACAGCCTGTTCGATATAGGAGCTCCAGATGCAATCCAGGAAATACAGAACAACAGACTGTTATCCAGAGAGAAGAAAGATGAGGATATCAGGTTCTACGAAGACCAAAAGACTGAGAGGAAAGGTCATATGTCTGGTCATGACAAGATTTTTGAGACAAGATCCCTGCAGCAAGCAGCGAGGAATGAAAGACTGCAGCATAGACAAGAACAAGGTAAAACTAATTACTTTGAACGTCACAAAAAGTTTTAAGTTTTACTCCATTGCGATATTTAGCATGTACTTAACAATTACTGTCTTAACATGTTGTACTATTTTACAGCTGCAGCAGAACAAGAGGCAGTTGTTCATGTGGATGACATTACCTGGGGTGACTCAACTGACAACGACGCTAACACAGAGGACATGGATCACCATCAGCCTCGTCCTGGATGTTCTCACCATCAAGACACTGTGACTAGTGTGACTTTGACGTTTCCAAGGAAGGTCATGGAATGTGATGTCATCTGCAATACAGCTGATCGTCTTGGTTTATCAGACAATCAAGTTACTGCCATGGTTTCTGCCACCTTGAAAGCTGGAGGGGCTGATCTGGATAACTTCGTCATCTCAACCTCAACAACACGTCGCAACATAATGCTGTCCAGGTATAATATCAGCCAGAGTCACATGTCCAAGTTTTGTGAAAACCCCCCACAGTACGCTGCCTTACACTGGGATGGAAAGTTGCTCAAAGATGTCTTGGGCAGTGAACCTGGAAGTACCTCAGAGACTTTAGCTGTGCTAGTGTCTGGTCCACCTTCATACACTGAAGGAAAGTTATTGGGAGTACCTGTCATCGACAATTCTTCTGGCACAGCTCAGGCTGAGGCTTCAATGGATTTACTGGAGACATGGGAACTTACGGATAATGTTACTGCCCTTGTTTTTGACACTACATCCAGTAACAGTGGAGTTCACAGAGGAGCTGCCAAACTGCTAGAGAAAATGCTGAACAAAAAGGTGTTTTATCTGGCCTGTCGACATCACATCCTGGAAATCCTAGTAGGAGCAGTTTGGGAGAAGCTGTTTGGGAAGGTGAAGGGGCCAGATAATCCCTGGTTTGAGCATCTGAAGGATGTTCGGACGGACTTGTCCAAGGAAAACCCAAAGATGCTGGCTATCAACAGCAAATGGCTGAAGGAAAAGAAGAACAGTGAAGAAATACTCCAAGACATTCTAACAGCAGAAAGGCTTCCAAGAGCCGACTACAGGGAAATGGCTGAACTGACAGTCATTGTTCTTAGAGGAACGCCTCCTCGAGGTATTCACTGGAGTCGACCAGGCGCCATTCATCAGGCCAGATGGATGGCCAGAAACCTGTACTCCATGAAAATGCTGATGTTTGCAGATCAACTTGAGTACGACAAAGACACTGTATCAAAGCTGGAAAGACTCAACACCTTCCTTGCGCTGTTCTACACTCCTGTATGGATGATGTCAATGTCTGCTGCAGATGCTCCCGTGAATGATCTAAGTCTAATCCAGGACATGTTGAAGTACAAGAAAACTGACCCAGAGCTTGCTGATGCAGTACTTAATAAGATGGAAAACCACAAATGGTACCTGACGCAGGAAGTCGTGCCATTTGCCCTGTTCAGCAGTAGATTGAGTGACACATTGAAGCACGACATTGCTGCCCAGTTACATGCCACTGAGAAGCCAGACAGCTTCAGAACAGGAAAGCCTCTATTCCAGAGAGTCACAGCTAAGACCACCCTGGTTGATCTCATTGGCCCAGAATCACATTTCCTGCTGGACACACTGAACATTGGATCCGAGTGGCTTCTGGAACCTGTCACATCTTGGCCACAGAATGAGGACTACAGAAAAGCGTTGGACTATGTTAAGAATCTGAAAGCGGTGAATGACATTGCTGAACGTGGTGTCAAGATGATGAGCGACTTTGCAAATGTCATAACAACAGATGCCAAGCAAAGGGACTATCTCCTTCAAGCTGTGGAGTTCAACAGACGCCGCTTTGACAGCTTCAAGAAACAAACTCTCAACAACTGACTGTGTAAATGTCATTATGAAATTAATCATCATGTAATGCTTTCACTTCTTGATCGATTAGACTTGTGACAAAATGTTAATCTCAAATTTGTGTCATGAATAAGGCGCCTTGTCTGCCTTGAGTGTGAGAAAACGAACTTTGTGATATTTCTGAAATCTTTGTATGTACCAATGTGCCATTTCTTGTTCCAAGACTATCATAATTGTATAAGTTAGAAAGAGGATTAAAAACACTTTAATTTGGTGCCTATTTTGTTGCTCTATCTTGTTTAGATAAAAAGTTATAGTGCAAAACATGATTCAAGGGACCCCGGAACTGGTGCTTTTGGCCGATTTCAAGGCAGAAAACTTAAAGCTCCATGCGGCAATGCTTCCCAACGACCTAGGTCAAAATGGTTGTGATTTTCGGCCTTTTCAGGTCAAAAAGCATGGGAAAAAGTACAGAAACCTATGAAAATAAGAAAAAGTTGATTTTTGAACAGGGCTAATGTCACCTCTTTAATAATTTAGAAATTTTGCACCTTGGCTGTAATAATCCTTGCTCAAATGATTCTCACTGTAAACTCATAGATAGGTATTATAGTAAGATAATATCCCTGTTAAGAGAAGCAGGAAGCCCCTTGATTAAATCTTACAACTATCATACTAAGGTTATTACTGGATGGAATGATTTTATTGCCCCCCTGAAGGGGGAATCGAAAGACGCCTACGATTTGTGGTGCTTTCATGGTAGACCCAGATTAGGACCAGTATACATAAATATGTGTAGAAGTCGGGGTCAGTATAAGGCGGCCATAAGGCGATGTAAACAGGAAGAAGAGTCTATTCGAGCATCAAAAGCCTGTGAAGCTCGCATAAATAACGATAATAACAAATTTTGGAAATTTGTTAAGAATCAAACGGGTGTCAAAAATATCCTCCCTCCGACAATCGATGGGGTGTCGGGGGAGGATGAAATTGCAAAGCTGTGGAAAAACCACTACTCTAACATTCTTAATAGTGTGAGTAGAGATAATCTTAAGATAGATTGCAGCGAAACGATTGTGGGAGGGACAAGGGAAAATATTTTGATATCATTTTCTGAAGTAAAGAGGTTAATTAAAGAGTTAAAGACTGGTTCTGCGTCAGGGGTAGATGACTTATCGAATGAGCACTTAAAATATGCAAATGACGTAGTATGTCTGCATATATCATTGCTCCTATCAGCCATGCTTGCTCATAGCTATATCCCTGCAGAGTTCATGAGGGTATATATCTTGCCCCTGGTCAAAAATAAGTATGGAGACATTCTGTCCAGCAATAATTACAGGCCTATTGCTGTCGCTTCCTGCTTCTCGAAACTACTAGAAAAACTCTTGTTACTCCGATTAAATGATTTCCTATGGACATCTCCTAATCAGTTTGGCTTTAAAAGGTCCCACTCAACTGACCTGTGTATCTACTGTATGTACTTAAAGAAACAATATCTAAATACATTGACAGTAATTCAACCATTTATAGCTGTTTCCTTGATATAAGTAAGGCATATGATAGGGTGAACCACAATATTTTATTTGCAAAACTAGAAGAGAGGAAGGTTCCGATGTACATATTAAGTTTATTGAAATTTTGGTATTCCCACCAATCTTTCACTGTTAGGTGGGGCAATGTACTATCCGAGTGTTTTGGCTCCTCTTGCGGGGTGAGACAAGTCTCCTTGCTCTCCCCTATGCTGTTTAATGTGTATATTGACGGATTAATTGCTTCACTTAATGAGGCAACAGTAGGATGTTGTATAGATAACACAAGGATAAATAACTTAGTTTATGCCGATGATATGGTGTTAATAAGTCCCTCTGTTAAAGGTCTGGATCGGCTACTAAAAGTCTGCGAAGTGTATTCGCAGAAACATGATATTCTTTTTAATGTTACAAAAACTAAGGTTATGAAATTTCATCCTAAAAGCTGTAATCAGCCAGCTGATATAAGGTTTAAAATGAATGGTGAAGTAATTGAGGAAGTACAAGAGTTTAAGTATTTGGGTCAAACTATTACCAGCTCCTTGAGTGATGCCTCGGATATAAGAAAACGATCTCGAAGCCTGTGTGCTAAAGCGAATATGACCATAAGGAACTTTCGTTTCTGTACAAGTGAAGCTAAAGACACACTCTTTCGTACTTTCTGCAGTAATATATATGGTCAGCAACTCTGGGTGAATTATAAAAAAGGTTCTGGCAGAACCCTAAATTTGCTGTACAACAGGTCGTTTAGACTCTTACATAAATTACCCCCGAGATGCTCAGCTTCGCAAATGTTTGCAACCCGCAATGTTCCGAGCTTCCCGGAGGTAACAAGACGTGCTCAACACAGTCTAATGCAAAGAATTAAAAAATCAACCAACCAGATCATCCAAGCTATCCATGAGTCCTGCCATTTATCCTCTAAGCTATGGACTTTTTGGTACGAAAACGTCTGTCTGTAGCTCCACTTAACTTCGACAGTGCAGTATTATTTCTAATCAATTGTATATATTTTTATTTTTAGTGTATGAACTGTCATTGTATTAATAATATTTGTCATATGGACTATAGTCTGCCAATAAACCTTTTCATTTTCATTTCATTCATTTTCATTAATAACAAATACCTAACAAGGACACCCGTCCCACGACTGCCGTTTTTGGGCATTCTGCATCGGCACATTTCAGATGCTGCCAATTCGTATTTTACATTTTTAATTTCAAGCAAAACATTATTAAATACCAATACACTACACGACAGAAGGAGTAGCCTAACATCCAAACTGATTTAACGTCAAAAAGAACGACATATATATATATATATATATATTTTAACTGCAAACAACACACAGTATAATTAATGTAAAGAACGACGCTTGTGTAGAAGAGCGTTCCACACAAGATGAGGAGGAAGGGTATATATATATATATATATATATATATATATATATATATATATATATATATAGTTGTTATAAAGTACGTGTAATAAATACTACTTGTCCATGTTCACTCATGTTAATATAATTCAAATCGGATTTGTCTCTTCACTCGCGTTACTTTATACACACACCCGGTGTGTATATATATATATATATAATACTTGTGTGTGACAACGAATTAACTTTTGAATTCATTATAACCCAGTATCCTCTGAAACTCAAAATTCTAACTAACTTTAACAATGGTCTAAAACTGGTCTCATCGTGCTATTGATACAAATACCTTCTTTTCAAAAAGGTCACAAACCAAACGCAAATTCAGCTACAATAAAAACAGTTTTGATTATACCGTGTGACCACAAAATTGTCCCTGTTTTTAATTGCTTATTACTCAGTCATTATTGCAGCTTCACAAATGAAATAAAAAGCTTTCGAAAAAGAATATTTAAAAGTTTTATTTAATTTTTTCGATATCCTGGATACGAAATCAGTACTTATAAAAAATGACAGTTTTATCCACCACAATCATGGGTTATTTGTCGGACATGCAACGTGTTTTCATCGCAGAAGAGATGATCAAACATGGCTCGGTAGTTGCCACCCAACGGTCTTTCAGACGACAATACGGTCAGCAAAGGACCATAGATCCTAAAACGATTCGCAGGATTTTCGCAAAATGGAAACATCACGGCTCAATCAAGAACATGCATAAAGGCAACTCTGGGCGCAGCAAAGGTGTGCGAACCGCTGAAAACATTGATTCAGTCGCAAATCAGCTTGAAACGGACAACAAGAAATCTGTGAGACGACTATCAGCTGTGACAGGAATCAAACGGGAGAGCATTCGAAAATAATCACGTTGGATTTGAGAATGAAGTCATTCAAAATTATGTGTTTGCAACAGCTTAGCGAACAAGACTACCAGCGTCGTTTGATGTTTTGTGAACGCATTGAAACAATAATTGAACAAACCAGATAAGATTAAGTGACATAATATTCAGTGATGAATGCCACATCTATCTCAATGGGTTCATCAACAGACAGAATTACCGGTGTTGGTCACAAAACAAGCCAAATATACACGGAGAAACCTCTGCATTCACCAAAAGTTACTCTCTGGTGGGTTTGAGTAGCAGCAGGTTTATGGTCCTTATTTTTTTGAGGACCCAGAGACAAGGGACCGCTTTCAGTAACTTCAGAAAGATATGTAGAATGCTGAACACTGTTTTTGAACAAGAAAACTGCAGTAACAAGTGGTTTCAGCAAGACGGAGCAACAGCCCACACAACTAGGCAATCACTGGAATGTTTAACAAGATTTTTTGAACAAATTCATTTCTCATCGCTCGCAGTTTCCCTGGCCCGCAAGATCTCCCGATCTATCACCTATGGACTTTTTTCTCTGGGGATTTGTCAAGGACAAAGTATTCAGGCAAGAGCCATCCTCTATCGAAGAATTAAAGCAAGCGGTGTAGAGTGTGTACAGTCCATTGAATGCAGCGTTTTGGAAAATGTAATAAATAACTTCCTTTCCCGTTGTGTGAAATGTAAGAATGTCCAGGGACGTCACTTTGACACATGTAGAATAAATTAAAACTTTAAAATGTTCTCTTTCGAATGCTTTTTATTTCATTTGTGAAGCTGCAATAATGACTGAGTAATAAGCGATTAAAAACAGGGACAATTTTTGTGGTCACACGGTATTTGAGAATTACATCTCTATACACGCGACTTGTCCTGAGTACATTCCTATTCCTTGCGAGCATAAACTGAATTTGCATTTATAATCCCCAAGTATTATAGTACTCTTTCGAAGATTATCTTCACTGGCAGACTTGACAAGAAGCAAGGCTCTCTGCCATTTAAGCTTATCTTGAAAGTGGTGTTAGTTGCATCATACTTTAGAATTCTCCAGACATGTGAATGCAATATTCAATTCAAGTAAATAGACGACACTAAAATATGTACAATTCTATCTGTAACCTATTTCAAGTTATCTCACTTTAACTGTGAAATTAACTGTGAAATATGTATATATATATATATATATATATATATATATTATCTAGAACGACGTAAGTATAGAGGAGCGTTCTGCACACGAGGAAGAGAAATAACGAACAAATGAAAAAGAGGTGAACCGCCCGGGAATCGAACTCAGGGCCTTCCGATTGCCGGTCAGATGCGCTACCATTACACCACGGGCCTCGATCAGTCATAAGTCGAAATTCTCCTACATAGGCAGAAACCAATGCCCTGAGAGGGCACCCTCGCAAATCGTGAATATGTACATTTAACTGCAAATGACCACGCAGTATATTAATGTATAGAGACGACGTAAGTATAGAGGAGCGTTCTGCACACGAGGAAGAGAAATAACGAACAAATGAAAAAAGAGGTGAACCGCCCGGAATCGAACCCAGGGCCTTCCGATTGCCGGTCGGATGCGCTACCATTACACCACGGGCCTCGATCAGTCATAAGTCGAAATTCTCCTACATAGGGCAGAAACCGATGCCCTGAGAGGGCACCCTCGCAAATCGTGAATATGTACATTTAACTGCAATGACCACGCAGTATATTAATGTATAGAAACGACGTAAGTATAGAGGAGCGTTCTGCACACGAGGAAGAGAAATAACGAACAAATGAAAAAAGAGGTGAACCGCCCGGGAATCGAACCCAGGGCCTTCCGATTGCCGGTCAGATGCGCTACCATTACACCACGGGCCTCGATCAGCCATAAGTCGAAATTCTCCTACATAGGGCAGAAACCAATGCCCTGAGAGGGCACCCTCGCAAATCGTGAATATGTACATTTAACTGCAATGACCACGCAGTATATTAATGTATAGAAACGACGTAAGTATAGAGGAGCGTTCTGCACACGAGGAGGAGAAATAACGAACAAATGAAAAAAAGAGGTGAACCGCCCGGGAATCGAACCGAGGGTGCCCTCTCAGGGCATTGGTTTCTGCCCTATGTAGGAGAATTTCGACTTATGACTGATCGAGGCCCGTGGTGTAATGGTAGCGCATCTGACCGGCAATCGGAAGGCCCTGGGTTCGATTCCCGGGCGGTTCACCTCTTTTTTCATTTGTTCGTTATTTCTCTTCCTCGTGTGCAGAACGCTCCTCTATACTTACGTCGTTTCTGTACATTAATATACTGCGTGGTCATTGCAGTTAAATGTACATATTCACGATTTGCGAGGGTGCCCTCTCAGGGCATTGGTTTCTGCCCTATGTAGGAGAATTTCGACTTATGACTGATCGAGGCTCGTGGTGTAATGGTAGCGCATCTGACCGGCAATCGGAAGGCCCTGGGTTCGATTCCCGGGCGGTTCACCTCTTTTTTCATTTGTTCGTTATTTCTCTTCCTCGTGTGCAGAACGCTCCTCTATACTTGAAGTCGTTTCTATACATTAATATACTGCGTGGTCATTGCAGTTAAATGTACATATTCACGATTTGCGAGGGTGCCCTCTCAGGGCATTGGTTTCTGCCCTATGTAGGAGAATTTCGACTTATGACTGATCGAGGCCCGTGGTGTAATGGTAGCGCATCCGACCGGCAATCGGAAGGCCCTGGGTTCGATTCCCGGGCGGTTCACCTCTTTTTTCATTTGTTCGTTATTTCTCTTCCTCGTGTGCAGAACGCTCCTCTATACTTGAAGTCGTTTCTATACATTAATATACTGCGTGGTCATTGCAGTTAAATGTACATATTCACGATTTGCGAGGGTGCTCTCTCAGGGCATTGGTTTCTGCCCTATGTAGGAGAATTTCGACTTATGACTGATCGAGGCCCGTGGTGTAATGGTAGCGCATCTGACCGGCAATCGGAAGGCCCTGGGTTCGATTCCCGGGCGGTTCACCTCTTTTTTCATTTGTTCGTTATTTCTCTTCCTCGTGTGCAGAACGCTCCTCTATACTTACGTCATTTCTATACATTAATATACTGCGTGGTCATTGCAGTTATATATATATATATATATATATATATATATATATATATACACCTTTGGTTAGCTTCCTCCCGAATTGTTCATTCTGACGTAGGTCAAGCTTTTCACTCCACCTGATCCAGTATACATAGTGTGTGTGTGTGTGTGTTTCTGTACGTTTTTCTGTAGTGTACGCCAATAAATTTTCCTCAACGAATAATATATATTCACAATGATAAGAATAAAAATTATCGTATGATTACTTAACAATTATGTATATATATCGTATACCACCTATGCGTCGTTACTACTCGTCAATCATTTTTTTCGTGGAATAATATTTTTAGGAAAATAATGGTAAAATATATCATATACCAATTACGGTATACAATTCACTAATACCGTATGTACCGTACCGCCTATGCAATAGTTATACGATAGTTAGAATAAGAATTATTGATTAGAAAAGCTCGGAGTGACAAATTCCTTTTCTTGCTTTCATGATAAACCATAACAATGGAGGGTTATTTTTTATTCCTTTTGTGCTGGATTCGGTGCCCATTCATTTGAATCCATTACCCATTTTACAGTAAGTAAATAGATAGATAGACTGATAGATAAAAATATAGCATAAAAATGAATAAACAAGAAAATGTTAAATAAATTTCAAAACGTTTTCAGGTATTTTGACAAATTATTTTTCTCATCGTAATATCTATGTCTGTCTATCCACCAAGTATTTTATCCACCTAGCCTTCTATCTACCTACCTACCCATCTAACCATCTATCCCTCTATTGGTCTAGCTTTCCTTCCTTCTATCCTTCTCTCCATCTTTCCATCTATCCTTCTATCCATCTATTTATCAAATAAGGCTTTGTAATTTCAGAGAATTTTAACAAGGTTCCTTTGTTATGAAAATAATTTATTTTAAGTGCGTAACATGCAAATAAATTGAGAAACAGAATGCGTATAATATATTGTGTAAATTGATGTATTTTGTATATCGCACATGTATGTGTTAGATACAATATATTTACTGAATAATGAATGAGACTATATCAGCCTAACTTCCACACTGAACGAGAAATATAACGCTTTATCTCGCTCGGAATTGTAAAGAATATCTGTAAGGAGACTCCCCAGAGAGGGTCAGGTGGGGTGTATTTGCCCCTGCTTCCTCTAGAATCTGTAAATCTGAAATGAATCTATGTGAATGGTTTATGTCTCTGGAGGAAAATATTCCACGCTTAGTAAGCCCGACCAGATAGACATTACGTAATGGCCTACGAATATCTACTCCATCGCAGCACGTCTGCGAAATTTAAAAAAAAAAGCACTTGCGTAGGTCGGTCCAACCGCCTTGTTGGTAGCAGTAATCATCATTTTCATCATCATCATCATCATCATCATTATTATTATTATTACTACTATAATTCACCGAGAATGTGTCTGTCTGTCTGTCTGTCCGTTCCGTCTGTCTGCAGAAAAAACTTTTACGTTTCTGAACCTATTTCGACCAAACTTCGTATGGGGATGGATGGAGGTGATGAGTAATGAACGAAAATATATGTGTGACCAGTCTCCCCCCACCAATTACTGGGCCCGAAGACCCCAGCACCGCGATAAAACTACAGAAAAGAACGCAGCCAGTCATACCATAATTCACCGCATATCCGTCAGTCCGTCTGTCTGTCTATCTGTCTGTCTGTCTGTTTGTCTCTTTTTCAAGTCCAAACGGCTGGATCACTTTCCAGGAAACTTGGTAACAACACCCTCTGGGATCCCTGGAGTGTTTTTAGTGACTTTTTTTCAGATCGGGTATCTCCCAAAAAATTTATATGCTGAAATGTTTCCATTGGCTCATTAGTCTTGGGACGCGAAACTCAAAATTTTGATAGTTGCTCTCTTTCGTGAATTTGTTGATCTGCTGCTTTTCTGCCTATTAGAAAAATATAAAATTTTTATAGAAGTGTCTACAAGTAAACCAAGTCCCAACACGATTCATACATTTCCGTGGAATGAAGAAAATCAAGTTAGTCAATAAATTTAGAAAAGAATATAGCCATCAAAATTCTTAGCTACACACCGAACTAGGACAAGTAGAAGAATGTGACAAGTTGTAGGCTATTTAGAATTTAACTCTTTCGTGAGCTACAAGTAAAATCTATGAAGCCTGCACTTAATATTTAAGTGATTCACGAGCTAATTCTAAATGTTAAACTCTAATTTATTTCAAAAATATCCCCCTCCCCCCCGTAGGACGGGTTTTTTTTTTTGCTAGTAGTAATAATGTTTGGGGGTTGATTATCCTCTTTCAAAACGGCAGAGGTCATGTTGTGGAATGGACCTACAGCTTTATAATTTATGAGATCCGATCATCCGAACCATCTAAGGGTCACCACAACATCTGAAAGCAACTGGACGGTCACCAGAAATAAGGGTGCATTTTGGCTGAGTGATGCCAGAGTTTTTCGTCTACTTCAATGCACTTAACAACCCACCGAAGAGTATAGTGGCATTATTCAGCTTAAATGGGCCTACACTATCCACCTCCAACAATGTATACAGTACATAGAAAAACAAGTAAGACAGGAGCATTTAGGCTGAGTGATGCCACTACTCGGTGGATGCTACTTTTTTACTCGGTGTGTGTGTGTGTCAGGGGGGGGAGGTAGTGTAGGCGCAGCTAGGTAAGTGATGCCACTATACTATTCAGTGGGTAGTGAGGGTGCATCGAGATAAACGGAAAATTCTAGCATCACTCAGCTTAAATGCGCCTGTACTACTTTTTTCTGTTTCGGGGCGGAAGGAGTAGTAGTAGTAGTAAGGGTGCACCGAAGTAGACAAAAAAATATGGCATCACCCAGCCTAAATACACCATCGCTACTTCACCCACCCAGCTACTGAACAAACCCAATGCCACTTTACTTCGCTGACCTAGCGAAGCGGTGTTGCGACCTGGCGACGAAGCAGCCCTATCAGTAGCAGTGAGAGCAGCTAAACGTACGTTCATGGACGGCTGTAACTTCAATTTTATAAGCTTAAATTGAATCCACAATAACTTTATTTGGATAAACATTAGTATTATTGCTCTAAAATCGTTTTCAATACTGTAATTATATTTGAATTTATCGTACAGTTATAGTTTCGTTGTTGTTGTTATTGTTTACGTCTACCAAGTAAGTGAGGTATGTATTATGAAAATAAAGTCCAATATAATATAACAAGTCAGTGGTCACCTCACATCCTGTTTTCATTCGTAAAAATTCATACTAAAATTAGTTCGTAACGCAACTCCATGTGGCTATTCCAAATTACAAAACAGTGGAAATCTCACATTTATAAGGTCTCATCGTAGTGTGATATGTAACTAGTGAAACATATTATGAGAAAATCTGAAGCAGAGTCGTTGCTGTGAAATTGGTAATCATGACGTCATAGAATAGAATAGAATAACCTTTATTAATAAAAATAAAATAAATAATTTTTTTCAATTTACAATGACATGAATAATTGTGAAGCTCGACTATTTATTTTATTTAATTTGGCCCTTAAGCTTTAGGTTTTACTGGGCTCTTATTAAAAATAAGCAGCTAGTTGTTATAAATTAATAAAAATAAATAAGTAAATAAGTATTATTAATAGTTAAATCATGTACTACAATATTAAACAATATTAATGGACAATATTAAACAATATTAGTGGACATTAATCCTAGATTTTTGTTAGTATGCCATTATTAATCGGGATTTCAACTTGGTTTTAAACAAATTTACATTCACAATATTTTTTATATCGGCATGCAAGTCATTCCATAGTTTCAATCCAATGAAAATGGGTAGTTTTTGAGATGAAGACAATCTAAATTGAGGTATAACAAGCTTTGATCTATTTCTGGTCTGATACGAATGGATTTCTTGATGAGTTACAAAATATCTATTTACCCATTGCAAATTAATGATTTTGTTCTTACACTTGTAAATAAAAATAAAATGTGCCAGTTTGGTTATATCGTTGAGCTTTAGTAGGTTTAGCTCTTTAAATAATGCACTAGACTCCTAGAGTGATCAAGGAAACCAGCATCAGATAATAACCTTATTGCTCGTTTTTGGATGACAAAGATACCATTTAATGCGTTGTTAGCGGAGTTTCCCCAAACAAGGGTGCAGTATGTTATATAAGGAAGAACAAGAGTATGATAAAGAGTCAATAAAACTTGTTTAGGGACTACATTTCTAAGTTTAAACATTATAGCAACGCTCCTTGAAATCTTTTTCGCGATATAATTTACATGATCACTCCATTGCAAATTCTTATCTAGCATTATACCAATAAATTTTGTTACAGTACACTCCTTTATGGCGATTTCATTAACATTAAGTTCATCAAGATATACATTTCTTTTATTAGTAAAAATCATTAAATTTGTTTTACTGGTATTTAGGAAGAGTTTATTGGTGGTCAACCATTTCATTACACTGATGAATTCTGAATGAAATGTATTCTTAGCTGTATTAACATCTTTGCAAGAAAAAGAGACAATTGTATCATCTGCAAATATTATGAAGTTCAGTATATCAGATGAACGGGGAAGGTCATTTATATATAATAAAAATAACAGTGGATCCAGAACTGAGCCCTGTGGCACACCATGTTTGACAAGCGCTTTAGTTGAGCAAACCTTATTTACTGATACAAAATGATATCTATTGGACAAATAACTTTTAAACCAATCACTGATTGCTCCTCTAAAGCCGTAACAATATAATTTATTAAGTAGAATATTATGGTCTATTACATCAAACGCCTTACTCAAATCCATCACATTAGTTTTTCTCTATCGGGTCAGGTTATCTAGATATCTGTAACACTTATTTAGACGTTTTCAGGCAGAATACACTCAAAACTTGAAAGTTCAGTATCACAGAGAGAAGAAATTTTTGGAAATCTACTTATAAATCTACTTTTATTTGTATTTGTAGTAAAACAGAACAGAACAGAACAACAAAAAAGGATACATACACATGCATTATTACATATCAACTGCTCCATATAGCTCACTTTCTTAGAAGTGAGGTTTCTTGGATTTGCGTCTATACTCAGTAGAGCCTTCCCGTTTTAGCATCCAGCAAAAGTCACCAAGCATGCAAGGGTCCCATCGTCCTTGGTAGTTTTTTTCCATCATTGCAATGTCCTGATGAAACCGCTCTCCGTGTTCATCTGACACTGAGCCAAGGTTATCTGGAAAGAAGTCCAGATAGCTGTGCAAAAAATGGATCTTCAGAGACATTCTAGCCCCAAGTTGTTGGTATACATCCAGCAGCTCGGTGACCATTGCTTCATAGTGAGGGGACTTTGTTGAGCCTAAGAAGTTGTCACAAAGACTTAAAAGAATTCCAGGCTCTTAGTTCCTTTGCATTGAGAGTGCTCAAAAACTGTTCATCCTTTAAAAGCACTCTTATTTGGGGGCCCAATAAAAACACTTTTCATCTTCGCATCACTAACGCTAGGAAATTTTGAATGCAAATATTTGAATGCAGCTTCTTCTGTGTCAAGCGTTTTGACAAAGTTCTTTATCAACCCTAGTTTGATATGCAGAGGGGGCAAAATAATCCTTTCTTGATCAACTAATGGCTCATACTTCATACTATGTTGTCCTGACACAAAGGCTTCACGTGGTGGCCAGTCCTTCTTTACATAATGCTGCTGTGTTGCTCTACTGTCCCATAAACACAGAAAGCACATGTATTTGGTAAAGCCACCCTGCTTTCCCGGAGAAGTCCTACCACTTTTAGGTCTCCACAAATCTACTTATATTGATCATACTTGATTGCATTCAGAAGTATTACCATGTCCTCATATGACTCCTTGAGATGAACTGAGTGTCCAATTGGAATGCTTGGGTGAACGTTCCCATTGTGTAACAAAACATCTTTAAGACTCCGCTTACTTGAGTCAATGAACAGACGCAACTCGTCTGGAACATGTTCTCTTTTAAAATACGAGAATAAACTTTCCAAATCTGAGCAGTAACATAGCTGATTTACAGTTTGAAAGTAGCACCATATGTCGGAGCTTCTCTTGCGAAAAGAAGTAATGCGCACATCACCCTGAACTAAGTTCCACTCCTTCAGCCTTGCCCTTTGAAAGATATAAGTCCCTAACCAAGTCATTCAAGTCTTGCTGAGTTATGAAATGTAGTTCAGAAGAAGATTCTGGACAGTACTCTGTATCAAAAGATTCATTTGCTTGTTCTGACAATGCTTCCTCTTCAGATGATGTTGGAAGAAGATTCTTATCTGCTGGTGGTGTTGGAATCGGAAGCTCATCACTATGAAGAACAGGTTTGATGGCAGAGGCTACCACGGGATAGTCAATTTTATTCCTAATTTTTGATGTAAGGCCAGCTACTTTGCTCTGACAAATAGCAATCGTCAACATGGCTCTTTTGCTCACGCCAAACCATAGGTACTGCGAATCCCATACCTTTCCTTCTACCATTAAACCAATCACGTAAATTCATTGCACAGTTACTACACCAAACATGTGGGGCCCATCGTTTGTCTTGGTCACCAATATGACAGCCGAAGTAGTGATAATAAGCTGTTCTTATCAGAGGAGTCATATTCCTGCGCTGTGAAGTTAGAGTAAATAGACCACAGATGTAACAAAATAAATCTGAACTGTTCACGCAACCCCTTGAAGCACACATCATAAGTTTAAAAAGTAAAAACGTAATTATTGTGTTTTGTATTGAAGTAAAATGAATTATAATCGTAAAATTATTGAACTATAATCATAAAATTAGTATAAAACAGTACCGCATAAAACATCATATTCTGACAAAACCTGACCTAATGTGCAAAAATGAAGTTCATTTTCGAAATCAGTACCCTATAATTAGTATAAAACAATGTGTTTTTTACCGGGAAGCAAAACTGTTGTTAGGTTGTGTAATTTTTTGAGTCAAGGAAGTAAAATTTTGGATCAATGAAAGAAAGCCACCCCCAGCCTTCTTTAGTTAGCTTTATAAGGCTAACTAACGAAAATATAAGGAACTAACCTAACCAATCGTCAAGGGCGTACAGTTGACCTAACGATTGGTTAGGTTAGGTCGTGATATTTTCGTTAGTTAGCCTCATAAAGCTAACTAAAGAAGGCTGGGCGTGGCTTTCTTTCATTGATCCAAAATTTTATTAACCGAAAGTTAAAATAACAATATTTTGTATTTGGCCACTCCCAGTCCCATTGTTAATTTTTATGCACGTTATTAATTCTCAAAATCACGGGTTAGAAATTTTGAAAAATTCATTTACATCACTTTCCCTTGTCCCTCTCCAATTATAATGGAACGTGTTCAACGATTATACCATGTTTCATCCTTTATGATGACAACATTACAAGTTTCCACTTTCTTAATATTAAAAATTGTAGTAATCCTACGTAAAGTTGCAGGTCCCTTTCGTTATATGTCCTTTGCCGTTACGAAGGAGGTCTTAAACAGGATAAAACATTATCATTATTATTATTATTATTATTATTATTATTTCCTATTAATTTTATTTTTCATTTAAATGTTGTTGTTGTTGGTTAGCCGATCAGCCCACCCTGATCGAGCAAGCCGGCGGCACGCAGGTAACCGATCGCCTTCTCCGGAGTGGACCAGAGGTTCAGCGCGCTAGTGATGTTGTGTTGTGTTCTATGTTGTGCTACAGCGGTACAGTCTGTCATAATGTGTTCAATTGTTTGTGCTGTGTCCTGGCATAGGTGGCAGGTGTCGTCTGTGGAGTTGTCTAGTCTGTGTTTATATGTCTGTAAGTTGGGGTGATGTCCACATCGGAATCGTGCTAAGTTAACTCGATCCGATCTGCTCAGGCTGGTCTCTGACCTGTCAAAGGGTAGCGGCTTCGCACCTAGGACCGCATTCGGACCGAGCTGTGTGATGTCTGTGGGGCGTGGTATGGAATGGAGTATTTGGTTATAATGTCTCTCTGGTGTTACCTTACTGCTGCGAGGTGTTGGTGCATGATTGTACATGTAGTGGCAAGGGTGTTGTGGGTTAGTTGTCGCTGCTGCCATGAATTGTGTTCCCCTCATATCTAAATGTTCCCTAACTTTCAGTTAGTGCGTTGTTTTGTATTGTCTGGAAGGTGTTTATGTGTGTATGTGAGACAATGGGTGCCCAGTATGGGCTAGCATAGTCCATAACTGAGCGAATATATTGTTTGTATATGAGTGATGTTGTTTCCTGCTGGTGTCCAAAGTTTGTGCCTGTTAGTACCCTAAGCGTGTTAAGTCTTGACGTATATTTGTTTTTAATGTCCTGAATGTGGTTTGCAAAAGATAATGATGTGTTGTATGTGACCCCAAGTATTTTGGTCCTGTGAGTGTGTAGAATGTTGTTGTTGTTTAGTGTAAGCTGTGGAGTTATCTGGTGTTCTTTTGTGTTGCTTGTTAGCAAGGTGATGGTTGATTTTGTGGGCGCTACTTTGAGTCTATTGTGTGTGAGCCAGTCTTGTATACTGTTTATGTATGTTTCTAGGTTATTTGTAGCAGTGTCGATGTTGTTGTGGGTGGATGTTAGAGTGATGTCATCTGCATATGATGATAAGGTAAGCTTGTTATCTATGGGTGTTGGATTGTTGGAATGTCAGGCATGTATAAATTGAACAATGTTGGTAAGAGAACAGAGCCTTGAGGGACCCCGTTCGTAAAAAAGCTTGTTTTTGGATGACCTGCCATTAAATGTGACACCTTGTTTTTGGATGACTTGCCATTAAATGTGACACCTTTTGCTGTTATTGTGCATGTTTGTGTTGATTAGTTTGTTTATGAGAGTGAAGCGTGGGATAGCATCAAATACTTTACTAATGTCTATTGTTGCTAATATTGTACGTTGAGCTGGTCGTCTGGCGTTCATGTCATCCATGATGTGCTGCGTGAGGTTAGTGAGTAATGTCGTGGTTGAGTGGTGAGGTCTGAATCCATGTTGAGTAGGCGATAGTGGGATGTGTAGGTTGGTGATTTGTAAGATTAGTCTTTCTGTTACTTTGGAAGGTATGCATAGTAAAGTAATGGGTCTATAGGAAGTTGGTTCTGTTGGATTTTTGTTTGGTTTGAGTAGTGTAATAATTTTACCTTGTTTCCATATGTCAGGAATAATACAGTGTTGGTATGAATATGTGCTGATGTTTGTGAGAGCTAGTATTCCCTGTGGGCCAAAGTGTTTAATGTGTATGTTAGATATGTTGTCTGGTCCAGTAGCCTTCGAATTCTTAATGTTTTTGATGATCTTGGTGGTCTGGTCTGTATTGAAGGGTGTAATGGTCGTGTCGAGTCTGTAGGTTTTCTTGTGTCTGGCTGTTTGTCTGTCTGCGTGTTTCTGGTTGTTGTCTCTCTTTAAGTGACTTATCTTTGCGTAGTGATTAACTAGAATGTTAGCTTGTTGTGTATATGTTGGGATATTCTTTTGGCTGCGACAGATAGCCGCGTGTGAGGTGTGAATGCCGCTGTTAGAGTGGGTAATGCTGTTTATAGTCTTGTATAGCCTGGATGTATCTGTGGAGTGGTTTAGTGTTGTTATGAATTCCCTAAATGTTTCTGTTTGTTTTTCTTTGAGTTTGTTGTTTATTTCTGTGTTAAGCTGTTGTATCTGCTGTTTTATGGCTTCTGTGTGTGGTATGTGTGTGTGTGTGTGTGTGTGTGTTATGTTTGAGGTTGTTACGTTGCCTTATGAGGTGGGCTATTTCTGTAGTGTAATTTGGGTTGTATTTCCTAATGTTGCCTTTGGGTATGTATTTATTTGCATTATTGATGAGCTGATTAAATGTCTTGAGCGTTGTATTGATGTTTATGATGGGTGTACTGTTAAATGTGGTGAATTGTTCCTCAGTCTGTATTTTGAATTGTTCCCAGTCGGCTTTCTTGTAATTTCTGTAAGTGTGCCTAAGGCTGCTGGGGCACAAAATGTGTGCATCCTTGCTGAATGGAGTGATTTTGCATTAATACTGCGAGTCTTAAGCCTTTAAAAAATTTATATTTATCGTGTATCTGTCACAGAGATGTTTACCGTGTACATTTTTTGTGACTTTAATGTTAAGAATTATCCGGTCATGATTTGCAATATTACTAAAACCAAAGTTCTGCCATATATGTATATATACATACAGTATATTGTATATATACACAAAACTGTGACATAGCTAGTTACTCTGTAATCGTTACTTTTTTGAGTAAATGTAACGGTAACTAGTTACATTTTCCGGCCAAGTAATTGTAACTGTAACTAGTTGCAAAAAATCATGAATATTTGTAACTTTTGTCAGTTACTTTTTTCTGTGAGGGCAAAAAATTAGTAACACCTTTTTTCACAAGCCTTCCTCGATGTACATATTCGGTGCAGTGCAAGTTTATTGACAGCATATATCTGATGCTAATATGATAAAATCTTGATTTTTCGTTAAATCACACTCAATCTTAAACAAATTAACAATCTTCGCAAGTATCACTTGTCAGGGAACGTACTTTTATCTAGATCAGACGCTCGCTAAAACCAGGAAAAATGTCGAGAGTAACTTTTGAAGTAACTGGTAACTAGTAACTGTAACTAGTTACTTACTTGAGGTAGTAACTTGTAAGTGTAATTAGTTATAAAAAAGTAACTGTCACAACATTGTGTATATATATATATATATATATATATATATATATATATATATATATATATATATATATATATATACCTTGTTGCTGTTTCGTGCGTTGGCTTCTCTTCACACGGAGGTCAAGCTGGTGGCTTTTTGAACATCTGACACTTTAAAAGGTTTGTAATTTTTTTATTAACTGAAATAAAAGCATGAAATTTTTTAATGTGCCTTCTCTACAGGGTGTTCGAAAAGTACCGTCACCCCCTACAAAATGTACATATTGTAATACCAATTTTATTTTTGTGTGGTTAATTGAATTTATATGCGATTCATTGGCATTTTTTCTTTTCCAGGTATTAGAGTTGTGTAAACAATGGCAGACCATTCCGCTTACACTCTGGAGGAACGGATAGTGATGAGCACATGGGCTCAGGAAAGGTCACATACTGGCAAAATGATGCATGATATCCAGAATAATTTAAACACAAGATTCAATAAGGTTGCACCACCAAACAAGACGTTATTAAGCAGGGAGAAAAAGCTGTTTGAAACTGGCTCCATCAAAAACAGACCACGGTCGGGAAGACCAACAACGCGAGCAGAACAATGTGAAGGTGTGATTGCATCGGTGGCTCGTTCACCGAAAAATTCATTTTGGAAACGATCACAAGAACTTGCAGTCCCCATGTCCACAATGAGAGATCTCATGACAAATGATCTCGGCATGAAACCATACCGCCCGTCATTTGTTAATTAATTAAGCGATACAGACATGCAGAAATGATATGAAGCCTTTTAGTAACTGTATTTACTGTAATTAAAGTAATTGATGCTCGTGATTGTTTCTTAAATTAAACCTACCACATACAGTATAAATACAATTAATCGCACAAAAATAAAATTGGTATTACAATATGTACATTTTGTAGGGGGTGACGGGACTTTTCGAACACCCCGTACACATGAGGAATTAGTCCCGCAGTGCAAAATATGTTCCATGTGATGTCCTCTCAACTCACGATATTTACACGATACTTTCCACGAAAGAATCCTGTTCAACAGATTTCCTGCGGTTTATGATAAAGGAATATCATGACCACCAACATCACCAGCTGTAAACCCCTGCGACTTTTATCTGAAGGGTCATGTAAAAGAGAGAATGTTTAAACAGAATCCACACACAATAGAAGAGTTGAAAGCATCGATTGAACAAAAAATTTCTCAGATTTCAACAGGTACTTTGTCCAGAGTACTGCAGAATTTTGTTGTTTGTCTGCAAAGAATTAATGAGCTGGGAGGACATCACAAAGAACATGTTTTGCACTGCGAGACTAATTCGCCATGTGCAGAGAAGATACAGTAAATATTTTATGTTTTTATTTGAGTTAATAAAAAATACAAACCTTTAAAAGTGTCAGATGTTTAAACAATTACTGATATGTGTATATATACCACTATACCAGGTGCCCTCCCAATATTTCCCTATTTTTAAATAAATGCCGTAAGCTAGAAAAAAAAGCATCTAGACACAAAGACTAACGCAATAGGTACGTAAAACATAGGAGTTTATTAACCTTAATTAAACAACATGTTCAATGTAATCGCCATTTTTTTCTAACACACTATTCAACCTTACACAAATGTTTGACATAATTTTTGGAAATAGCTCAACTGGGATGTTGTTGATTACTTCATAGACTTTGGTCTTTAGGTCTTCAAGTGTCTTAGGCGTGGTAGAATAGATCCTCTTTTATGTAACTCCACAAAGAAAAGTCAGAGGGTGTGAGGTCAGGTGAGTATGGGGGCCATTCCACTGGCTCATGAAGGGAGCTTAGTTGCCGTGAAAAAATGCTTCCCCAAAGAGTTGCGAGTTTCACAAGCAGTGTGTGGAGGTGCTCCATCCTGCTGAAACCACTGTGAATCTGGTGTATTGTAGTTATTTCTCTTACGGGACAATTAATTAGTTGGGGTAAGTAGAAATCTCGTAAAATCTGATGACATGAATTTTGCTCTTGTCTATTGGTAGTGGTATCTCCTTTTCTTAATTTCGCAGAAATTAGGAAAAGTTATTGCTTTACGTATGAAATGGTGAAAGAACGGTTTTAATATACAATATTTATTAGTTATAAAGTAATGAAAGATTAGAAATGTATAGGTATGTGCATATAAGTACAGTATATGCGGAATAAAAATCCGAATATGTTACCTTTCTGAAGAAGAAACCCCAACAATAACATATACATCCATTATAAAATAACGAGCAAATAAAAATAGGGACATTTATTTGGGACACTCTTGGAATGTTTTCCATTAAACGGGCTGTGAAAAAAATTATAAAAACAACTTTTAGGCGTTGAAAAACGATAAGTTTATTAAGAAAAGTATATTTTAGGATGGGGAAACTTGACCTAACTTAACCTAACCCAACTCAACCTAGCCTAACCTATAGCCTAACCTAACCTAACATTCTGATATTTTTTCTTGCAACAAATTTCTCAAATGTACTTTTTCTTAATTTATTTATAACTTTCCAACCGAAAAAAGTTGATTTTTATTTTTTTCTCAACCCGTTAGAAGGAAAAGAGCACCCCCATATATATATATATATATATATATATATATATATATATATATAAAACAGAATAACAGAATTGTTCAAGAAATCTATTTCGGAATTTTTCAGGTGGTATCCCTCCTCATTTTGTTAGACATCTCAAGAAAACTGTTTACAAAGAGACGTGACCACAAGAAATTTAAGTAGAAAGGTTTCGCTAACACCTTCAAACGCGGAGGTGGACTTTTAATCATCTTAAATGCATCTTTGCTGATAGAGTTGACGAAATTGTGAAAATTGATGGAATAATTAAAAAGAAGGGAGTATTACAATAGCTTGAGCAAATATGCCCTGCGCAATGGACGTTGCCTAATTGAACAAAACTTTGAAACTTGTGCATGATAATGATGATGACCCGAAGCACAACCAAAATAAACAAGAAATATCTGGTGTAAAAAAAAAAATAAAAAATAAAAACGAGTTTCTGGAGAGTTAAATATTTTGGAGTGATCATCTCAAAGTCCCGACGTTTATTCTACTGAAAACAAATGAAAATACCTGAAAACAAATATAGCTAAGCAAAAACCAAGAAACCGAGAATCATCATGAGAGGTTCTAAAAAAGGATTTACAATGAAATTCCTGAAGATTATTTTTAAAAACGCGTATCTTCGGCGCCAAACAGATGTTCTGACATTATTAAGGCGAAGGACGAATGTGCAAAAGATATTTCTTGGTTTATACAAATTTGATTCG
Organism: Bathynomus jamesi; assembly: GCA_023014485.1. Lineage (NCBI taxonomy): Eukaryota > Metazoa > Arthropoda > Malacostraca > Isopoda > Cirolanidae > Bathynomus > Bathynomus jamesi. The sequence continues at coordinate 1,929,118 of JAJOZX010000082.1, forward strand.
TAAAATATTGTATTATTTCTCTATAAAAACGCATTTCCTAAAGATAATTTTCTCTTCACCTAATATAATTCTTATTAAAGTACAGTAACATTTCCATTAAATTTGGAGGTGTCTTCAGATTTATAACCAATATATATATATATATATATATATATATATATATATATATATATATATATATATACTGTATATATATATATCAGGTTGTAACATAAATTCTGCTCGATTAGAAAACGGACGATATATTAGAATAACCTCAAGATAATGTGAAATAGTTTTAGAAATGCTGCAAAATACACGCGGCGACAGGTTCCCACATGTTTTATCACGATACAGAATGATACAGAATGACTTAGGCTAGTGTAGGCTTAGGCTAGTGTAGGATTAGGCTAATGAATATTTTATCTGGTGTTTTTCATACAGTTACAACGCCACCCCTACGATATTACAGTAATTGAAAAAACCTGGAGCCCACGAAAGAGCATAACATGTGATGCTGTACGAGTTCCATAAAGGATCTAACGCTAGTGAATCCGCAAGAAACATTCAAAGAGTTTATGGAAATGATGTGAGCGAATGGATGTGTTGGAGATGGTTTAAGAAGTTCAGAAATCGAGACTTCAGTCTGAAAGATTATCAACGAACAGGACGACCAAATGAGTTAGATGAAGAGTTGCTGAAAGCAACAGTGTAGGAAAACCCAACTGTAACTGTAAGAGAACTTGGCCTGCAACTCGGCGTTAGCCATATGACCATTCATCGTCATTTGAAGCTGTTAGGAAAAGTAGTGAAGGTTGGAAAATGGGTTCCGCATGATTTGTCACGAGCGAATCTTCAACATCGAATCCATATTTGTACATCACTGCATTCTCGGCAACTGCAGGCACCGTTTTTGAATCGGATCGTCACTGAGGATGAAAAATGGGTCCTCTATAACAATATTAAGCGTCGACATCAGTGGCTTAGCCGTGAAACAAAGCCTGAACCTCAGCCAAGGAATGGACCCCATCCAAAGAGAATTTTGCTATGCGTTTGGTGGGATATGCAAGGAATTATTCATTTTAAGCTTCTGCCAGATAACCAAACAATCACAGCTGAAGTCTACTGCCAACAACTGTAACGAGTGAAGATGGCATTACAAGAAAAACGTCCTGCATTAATTAATCGCAGAGGTGTTCTATTCCACCAGGATAACGCACGCCCTCACACTGCTCGAATCATCACTGCCCAATTGGAGGCATTTGGTTGGGAAAAAATGCTTCATCCACCTTATTCTCCGGACAGCGCACCTTCAGACTACCATTTATTCAGGAGTCTGCAACACCACCAAGATAGACAAAAGTTGCAATCCAGGGAAGCTATCGAAAACGAAGTGATCGCTTTTTTTAACTCGAAACCAAGGGATTTCTTCGAATGTGGCATAAAAAACTTTTCTACAGGTGGGAGGAAGTTATAGAAAAAAAGGGAATTATATTGATAATTAATTTGTCATTATGTCATTTAATTTTTGTTGTGAATAAACTAAAAATTCGAGCAAATTTTTCCTTATAAGACATTTAATTTTTGTCTGAATGAACTAAAAAATCGAGCAGAATATGTTACAACCTTATATATATATATATATATATATATATATATATATATATATATATATATATATATATATATATATATATATGTTAACCCCCCCGTCTATGGCCTTGGTTGGTTCGAAGTTGACGGGGGTTCTGGTTAGGTGGCAGCAACGGATTTGTTACTCTGGAGTAGCTGGTACCGTATAGGGAATCGCAGTAGTTTCTTCTATACTACTCTCCGATTTCTTCTAGTGGATCGGAGGATTCTGTGGAGCTTATTAAATTCTCTGAAGGTTCCCCGATTCTTCTTGTAACGTATCGGGAAATTATTTTTCTCTATTTAAGACTAAGTTCTCTGAAAAGAACAAGGCTCGAAGGAGAAGACAAAGATTTTTTCTTACTGTAGTTTTACTGCTAAAATGTTACAAGTAATGCTCAGCCTCTAAGTTAGATCAGCCAAATCAGAATGAACATTGGAGAAATTTTATGGGTTTATATATTGAAATTTTTACTGACATCATCATTATTTAATGCTGATCTATTTTTCTTTTTTTTATTCTCAATAGGCTGATTTACTTTGCAAAATATTTAAAGACAAAACAAATATTTTAGCTGTAGCAAGGTCTAGACTGCTAAGCAAAAGGAAGCCATATTTTTATTTTAAACCGCATATTGACAGATCTGATGTTATCATGATCTGCCGAGTTAACTAAAAATGGAAATTGAAATATGCCTTCCCATCACGAATTACAAACAAACATGCACATGAGCAAAAATTAAATGCTTGAGATTCAAAATTAAACGTTGAGCAGGACATGACTTCATCTTTTACAAAGAAGAGAGAATGTATACAGGGAATGAACAAGATTACATTATTAAGCTAAATCTAAAAAAATTATTAAGAAGTTTAAAAAGAAATAATTCACCAATTTATAAAATAGAAAGCAAATCAAAAATTTATCCAAACTCGTGTCAGCGTTATGCGATTTTGGACCTTATATGTCAAAATGAATATATGAATATAAATATACATAAAAATATAAGGATTATATAGGTATACGAAGTATACGAATGAACATAAGAATTATATGAATGAATATAAGAATTATATGAATGTAGGAACTATTCATTGTTCATTTTTACAGGGCTCTTCCCTCTAGAATGATATTAATACAATAATATAACATCCTAACTAATTCTAACAAGATGATAATATAATTAATGTTTTTTTATAATACAGATTTATCATATATACACAACACATGTCTGGGTGGTTGTTGTTTTTTTTTGCCATTGTGAGAATAGTCTTTTCATTACAAATATACCGAGGATAATAGCACACACAATGATAATACTGACGGCAGATGTTGATAAATAATTGTTACTGGTTACAGTATTTGTAAAAGGTAATTTTGGTTATCATCTGAAATTTTTTTAAAACGACTCAATTGATCATTCCATTTAGGGGCATGAAGTCCGGGTAGGATGGTCACCGGTTTCATGGCGGAATTCAAGATTTTTATAGTAAATTTGAATTTAGTTTCAGACAGAAAGGGATACGAGTTGTTAATTGTAATCTCAATATTATAAGGGGAACAATTTTATTCATATCTACGGCTTAAATTATACGGAGCTGTTGGTGGTCGTGTAGATGTTTGTGGTCGTGTAGATGTTTGTGATCGTGTGCGGAGTGGTCGGCCTCGCTTAGGTGGCAGTCGGGGTCGAACATTAAGCTCGGATTCTGAGTGTGTTCGTTTTTTTCGTGAAGTTTCTAATTCACGTGGGTGATGCATTTCCGGGCGGTATATAGGGTCCGTGCGTCGCTCATCAATCGGTGAGGGTGGTGACGGAGGAGATGGTGGAGTTCCACTGAGTGATCCTCTAGAAAGAGTTTCTCCAGGGTCTGGTTCCGATGGGACTCTCGGTTCTGGGACCTCTCCTTGTTCAGAGATTGACTCGAGTACTGGTGGTATTACGAGGTACCAATCTTCGTCACGGGTAGTGGTTTCTGCGGTGACCACTTCGGTTTTGTGATCCCTGCTGGATTTATTAATACCTTGATCTTTTGAAGGGTAGGCGGCTCGAATGCCTAGCAGATGTTTTTTGGGAAGGTGTTGTTCAGTAGCTATCTTCAAATTATCAGTGTGAAAGATCTTTAGTTTGGAATGGTTTCGGAGGTCGAGGATTTCGTAGCCGTTCTTTCCAAAGTTTTTCATAATCCTACATGGGCCATCCCATTTTGGGTATAATTTGCGATGAGCACTTGGCGGTTTCACGCTCTTTATGTAACATCGCACACCGACGATTATAGTCCGTTGACGGGGACGACGCCTCTGTTGCTCTTGTTGGTTTCGTTGGTCTAGGGCATAGCGGATTATGTCAAAAATTTTGAAAGATCGTTCAACTAGTTGCTGATTTGCTTCTGCCATCTCGGAAGGTGTTAGAACTGCCGGGTAGATTTGATCAGGCAAATCAAAAGGTAGCCGTTTGTCGTAGTGATATAGGACGAAATGAGGGGTGTTCCCGATGGACACGTTATAGCCGTTGTTGATGGCTGTTTGCACCATGGGGAGGGAATCATCCCATGTACGGGAGGATGCATCGACAACATGGCGGAGGGCTTCTAAGATCTTCCGATTGTGTCTTTCCACTAAGCCGTTTGCCTGCGGATGGTATGTCACAGTGTGTGTGCTTTTAATTTTACACATGTTACAGAATGACTCGAACAGTTTGGAAGTGAAACTAAGGGCGTTATCCGAAATTAGGATGGAAGGAGTAGTATGGTTTTGGATGATGTGTTCCGCTAGGGCTCTTGCCACAGTTTCCGAGGTCTGGTTTGGAATAGCAACTACTTCGCTGTTACGCGAGAAGTGGTCCGTAAACACAATGATGTACTGGTTTCCCTTTGATGTTTTGGGGAATGGTCCCAGTATGTCCATTCCAGTTCTTTGCCAGGGCCGTTGGTATACTGGATATTTATGCATGGGAGCTGTGGACGGTACGTTGTCTTTATGTTTTAAACAAGACGGGCATTCAGCGATGTATTCATGTACCTTTTTGCTCATTTCGGGAAAATGGTATCGCTCCAAAAGACTCTTGATGGTGCGATCCGGCCCCATGTGGCCATACAAAGGTGAATCGTGACAAAGTCCGATGGCTATATCTACGAGATCCTTTTAGTATTTCCACGAGGTCGTTTCCATCTTCGTTCCTACAATGTACGAGCCCATCTTTTAGGTTGTACTGTTATTTTACCTTCGATGGTTCCTTTTGTTCCAGGCGAGCCCGAAGGTTCTGGGTGTGTTGGTCTTGTTGTTGGGAGTAATGCAGACATTTGTGATCGAACACAGGAAGAGTTTCTATCTTATTCACGTGGGTTCCGGGCTTGAGTCTCGACAATCCGTTTGGAATAACTTGTAGTTTTCCTGGTTTGTATACGATTTTTGCTGCAAAGTCCTGAATTAACAGAGCCCATCTACTGAACCGTCCTTCGAGTAGCTTGTCCTTGAAGAGATACGTGAGTGGTTTATGATCAGTTTTGATGGTTACATCGAAGCCGTAGACGATATTTCGGAATTTTTTCAAAGCCCAATATACCGCTAGGGCCTCTCGGTCCGTTGTGGAATAATTCCGTTGAGGTCTAGAGAGAAGCTGACTGGCATAAGCAATGGGTAATTCCACACCATCTACATCCTGTAATAGGATGGCTCCTAGTCCATAGGAGGAAGCATCTGTGGCTATGACAAAAGGTTTGGTGTAATCGGGATATTGGAGGATGGGATGACAGGTTAGTTTACCAATGAAAGTTTCAAAGGCATGTTGGTGATCAGATTCGCAATTAAATTTAGCATTTTTCTGGAACAAATTGGTAATGGTTTTAGCAATGTTTGAAAATTGGGGGATAAAATTTCGATAGGATCCGACAAATCCAATAAATGCACGAGCGTCGTCGATGGTTTTAGGTACAGGGTACCTTTCCAGTGCTTCAAGTTTGGTTCGATTACGTTTAATTGCAGTGGATGATAGTAGAAATCCTAAGTATACCAGGGATTCCTGTAAGAAGTTGGGCTTTGCAAGTTTCAGTTTTAGGTGTGCTTTTCTCAAACGTGATAGCACATTCTGAAGACGCTGAAAGTGTGTTTTTATATCTGAACTATAAACGATAATATCGTCAAGATAGACGAGAACTTCGACACCTAATAGGTCGGAAAGGACTATATTCATCAACCTAGAGAAATTAACAGGTCCATTTCGGACTCCGAAAGGTAAAACATGGAATTCGTAATCGCCTCAGTTAGTGGAGAAAGCAGTCAATGCCCGAGATTCGGGACTGACCTCCATTTGCCAGTAACCTGATGCTAAATCAAGGGATGAAAAGAAGTTAGCTCTCGCTACGTTCAGAATTGTTTCTTGCATGTTTGGAATAGGGAAACGGTCTGAGATGGTAATGTGGTTTAGGCGTCTAAAATCTATACAAGAGCGAGATGTTTCCTCCTTTCTGGAAACAAGAATTTTCGGAGCAGACCAGGCATTACCTGAAGGCTGAATGACATCCTGCTCCGGAGGATTCTGTGGAGCTTACTAAATTCTCTGAAGGTTACCCTATTCTTCTTGTAACGTATCGGGAAATTATTTTTCTCTATTTAAGACTAAGTTCTCTGAAGAGAGCAAGGTTCGAAGGAGAAGACAAAGATTTTTTTCTTACTGTAGTTTTACTGCTAAAATGTTACAAGTAATGCTCAGCCTCTAAGTTAGATCAGCCAAATCAGAATGAACAGTGGAGAAATTTTATGGGTTTATATACTGAAATTTTTACTGACATTATTATTATTTAATGCTGATCTGTTTTTTTTATTCTCAATAGACTGATCTATTTTGCAAAATATTTAAAGACAAAACAAATATTTTAGCTGTAGCAAGGTCTAGACTTTTTTATTTTTATTTTAAACCACATATTGACAGATATGATGTTATCATGATCTGCCAAGTTAACTAAAAATGGAAATTGAAATTTCTCATCACGAATTACAAAAAACATGCACATGAGCAAAAATTAAATGCTTAAGCTTCATCTTTTACAACGAAGAGAGGATGTATTCAAGGAATGAACAAGATTACATTATTAAGCTAAATCTAAAAAAATTATTAATTACGGTAGTTTAAAAAGAGATAATTCACCAATTTATAAAATAGAAAGCAAATCAAAAATTTATCCAAATCGTGTCAGCGTTATGCGATTTTGGACCCTATATGTCAGAATGAATATATGAATATAAATATACATAAAAATATAAGGATTATATAAATATACGAAGTATACGAATGAACATAAAAATTATATGGATGTAGGAATTATTCATTGTTTATTTATATATATATATGTGTGTGTGTGTGTGTGTGTGAATCACCTGATGATCTCTCACTCCAGCCTTTTTTAGTTAGCTTTATAAGGCTAACTAACGAAAATATCACGACTTATCCTAACCAATCGTCAAGTGCGTACAATTGAACTAACGATTAGTTAGGTTAAGTCGTGATATTTTCGTTAGTTAGCGTTATAAAGCTAACTAGAAAAGGGTGGGGGTGACGGATCTTCAGGTGATTCATATATATAGATATGTAAAGAACGACGCTTGTGTAGAAGAGCGTCCGCGCAAGATGAGGAGGGAGAACGATTAGTTAGGTTAAGTCGTGATATTTTCGTTAGTTAGCGTTATAAAGCTAACTAGAAAAGGGTGGGGGTGACGGATCTTCAGGTGATTCATATATATATATATATGTAAAGAACGACGCTTGTGTAGAAGAGCGTCCGCGCAAGATGAGGAGGGAGAACGAACAAATGAAAAATGAGGTACCACCCGGGAATCGGACCCGGGATCATCCGATTGCCGGTCAGATATGCTATCCACTACACCGTGGACCGCGATCAATCAGAAGTCGTAATTCTCCTACATACGAGCAGAAACCAATGCCCTGAGGGGGCACTTTCGCATGCCGTACGTATATACATTTTAACTGCAAACAATACGCAGTATAATTAATGTAAAGAACGACGCTTGTGTAGAAGAGCGTTCCGCACAAGATGAGGAGGGAGAATGAACAAATGAAAAATGAGGTACCACCCGGGAATCGAACCCGGGATCATCCTACCGGCAATCGGATGATCCCTGGTTCGATTCCCGGGTGGCACCTCATTTTTCATTTGTTCGTTCTCCCTCCTCATCTTGTGCGGAACGCTCTTCTACACAAGCGTCGTTCTTTACATTAATTATACTGTGTTGTTTGCAGTTAAAATGTGTATATATATATATATATATATATATATATATATACTTCATATAAATTATTTACTCTGAAAAACGTTTGGGGCTTTAAAATATAATTTAAATTTTGAAATAATAATTTAAAATGAAAATATAATTTATTTTACTAGACTTGGATCGATAGATTTTAATTTATATTTTACATATTTATGTACTCGGCATTTACATTTTAAATGTTTTACGTTCTGTGAATGATTGAAATATGAATTAAGAATGAGTCAGATATTACAGTACGTCCAAAATGAAAGAAAAAATTTGAATCGACCTTTCTTTTCAGCTTAACAACAAAGGGCTTTGTAGGTAATAACAATAATAATTATTGAAGAGGGCCATGGTACAAAGCTCAAACCAACTAATGCGGCCCATTGCCCTAACTCTTGGATTATTAAGGCATGATGAAAGTTGAAACCAATTGTCTCCTTCATCAGATCCACTACTAAGACGTTGCAGAAGGGTCGAACACGGATTGACCCTGAACAGTTATTCTAGCTGAACCCTAGTAAGTAGTACCATCGGGAGTCGAACCCCCGACCTTATGTTTTCATGAGCTTATCGGAAAACGGTGTTACCCACTGAACCACAGACACTGACACTGACTTTATGGGTGGTTGCCTACGTAGAAATGAGTGGAAGGGTTAAAACCAGTATAATTTGTGAAATAAGAAAAATTAATTAAAAAAAATTAAAACTGGGACACGCAAAAAAAAAGGTATTTCGTCAATACCAATAATAGTATGGTTGCATTTGGCGCGAAGGGGTGCGGGCGAGCCCGCTGGGTGGGGGTAATGGCGGAGGAAGCAGTGGGGTAGAGGAGAGGAAGGGGAGAGTGCCAGAAAAAATAAACATTACAACTTTTGCTCTAAATATGAACTCAGGTAAATGTTTCACAAATATAAATTCTATGTTTTTAATATATGAGTATTTCATTATTGATTTCATTGACTTTTAGTTTATTTTTTTTCATCTTTAAATGATAAAACGATGGTTGTTCATTATTTGATAGGAGCTTTCTAATTTCGACACACACACACACACACACACACACACACACACACACACAATATATATATATATATATATATATATATATATATATATATATAAAATAATTACATGTACTGTGTGTATATACATTTATACAATGCAATGCAAAAAGATTAGAACACCTCATTTACTTTTGTACTTTTGTATTTTTCGGATTTATTCTAATGTTAATTTAGGAACATTTCTTTAGATTAATTAATTCGAACTATACATCATTGGAAAGGAAATTTTGTGGGCTTTTTAATAATATATAGTTTAAAATGATTAATCGAAAGAAATGTTCCTAAATTAACATTACAGTAAATCCGAAAAGTACAAAAGTAAATGAGGTGTCCTAATCTTTTTTGCACAGTATTGTATGTATTATGATAATAATAATTAGAAACTTGATAAAAACATATATATATATATATATATATATATAAACTTGTTAGAAATATATCGGATACGAGACTGTTATTGTTATACATGCAAATATTAAATGAACTCAGAAGATAAAATTATGATTTTATATATATAGATATATATATATATATATATATATATATTTATTGAGGGATAGGAAAATAATGAATAGATCACGTGTTTAACTATGGATTAAGGCGTAAATGGGAACGTAAATGATATTTACTGGCTTTACACGCGTATAATATGCATTCATTCAGAATCATTTCTTGCGATATTTTGTACACGAACAAATTAAATGTTTTAACAGGTATTCGTATAAACAAATGTTGCATCACTACTTTTAATTTTTTCTGCCCTATATGAATTCCACACATAACATAAATTAGTTTAACATTGACTTTTGAAGTGAAATTAGTGTCTGGAGGAAATGAAGTGGTTATTTAACAGATAATTATTATCCATTTCTAATATATTTATATTTAGATTATTAGTAACCAGCACCATCCGGTATCAAATACTCGTCCTCATATATATATATATATATATATATATATATATATATGCGTGTGTGTGTGTGTGTGTGTGTACATGTTCCCAGAATTCACAAAAGACAGTGTTTTATACATATACAAAATACGAAATACGTCGTCATTCAAAATGGGTGGAGTCTATTCTGTGAACTTTGAACTTTGTTACAATACCCAAAATGTATATAAACAGATCGAACTGTATCGGCATTCATTAGTCGAAATTTAACAGTGAGCCAAGCTCATTATACGCTACTTTGGCTGTGATATATTCATCATGTCGAGCTTTACTTCTGAATCCATGTAAGTTTTTTTTACGTTATTTAAATTTGGGTAATTACCAGAATTTAAAAACAGTGAGGGTTTTTGTTATTATGTACGTATGTACATTTTTCCCAATCGTTTCATTCTTAAAAAAAGCAGCTTAATATGGTTAGCGTTAGACTGATTGATTTTAATAATTTATTTAATTCCTCCGACTTTTTCCGAACATTTTATTTAGTTTTTATTCAATTTATTTGTAGGAGTCGCAATTAGGCGGAAAGGATGATCTTTGTAATGAGCCAGTTACAGAAACTTTAACCGACGACGCGACTGAACAATGCGATATCAACCTTGTGCGCTCAGCATATCACTTTTGAGTCAAGAGACTATGTAAGTTTTTTTTTTTTACATTTGATTAAATGTGTGTAATTAATTTATTTACCAGAATTTAAAAACAACAAAACTTTTTTCTATATTTTTTTTCTTTTCCTCAAAGTGCCAACGCATGTGAGCATTTTGAGTATGTATTGGAGAATGGAATTATTTTCGACTTCGAAAGGAAGCAGAATCGAATAATACCGATCCCCCGTAAGTAAATGTATTATTTATATACCATTTTTCTATTCGTTTGTGTGGGGAATTCCAACCGTTTCTAAATATTTCTTTCTCAAAAAAATACAATTTAATAATTTTTACCTATTCAAATAAAATCAAACATTTTTACACATGTTTATGTAGACGTAGGTATTTCGCTATTTTACAGTGAAATTGTATTTGGATTTTTATAGAGTTAACTATATACATCATAGAAATCTAAAATTTTTTGTATTATGCAAATTTTCTAGAAAATAATGCACAAAATCAGATATTTGTTTAATAAATAAGAAGTCACAGGGGTATACAAGTATATTTTAAAAAATTACATTAATTCAATTATGTAAAAAAAAAACAGACATAAGACTTACAGTTATAGCTTTAAGAATTAATTACTCTCTCCAGAGTTTACAAGGTACATAAAATTACACTGGTCCACAAATTTTGAAAAAGTTTGTGCTTCGGAGATAAAATGTGTTTCTTATTATGGATTTTGGGGTGCTGAAAACGAATATGACCATAAAAACAGTCGATTGGCTACAGTTTCCAAGAAAATTTAAGTTACACATTTTGCGTATATGTATACCATATATTAGTAACATACCTGTATAATGCAGTCACTTATATTGATTCAACCCGTCGCTTCTTTGCTTGTCTCTTGTATTCAACTTCTGGAGCATCTCTTGTTATTGTCCAGCAGTAGTCTGCTAACAATGATGGACTCCATTTCCCCTGGTAGCGTTTCTCCATCGCTGAGATATCCTGGTGGAAACGTTCACCATGTTCATCGCTGACTGCTCCGCAGTTGGCCGGAAAAAATTCCAGGTGAGACTGGAGGAAATGTATCTTTAACCTCTTAACGCCTGAAGTTTTTGTAGGGTTAAGTTATGAGTGCATGTATGGGAAACGGTACAAATTCGACCCACTGGTCCAAAAGAGGTTAAAGACATATTGCAGCCCATTTTTTGATAGGACAACAGCAGGTTTTCCACCAGCTCCCTGTAATTGTCAGCTTTGGTATTTCCGAGAAAATTGGTTGCTACTAACCGGAAAGCATTCCACGCTGTCTTCTCCTCACCACCTAAGATACGGTCGAACTCCTCATCTCTAAGAAGCTCGCGGATCTGTAGACCAACAAATACACCCTCCTTGATTTTTGCTTCACTGAGCTTTGGGAATTTACCACCGAGGTACTTAAAAGCTGCCCCCGTTTTATCCATATCCTTAACAAAATTTTTCATGACGCCCAGTTTGATGTGTAAGGGTGGCAACAAAATCTTGCTCGATTCTACAAGTGGAGGATACTGAACATTTTTTGTTCCAGGTTCCAATGAGTGTCGGAGTGGCCAATCCGTCTTGATGTAATGAGAAGTCCTAGCCCGAATATCCCATTCACACAGAAAACAGCAATACTTAGTGTAGCCCGGCTGCAGTCCAAGCACGATAGCAACAACTTTCAAGTCACCACAAACCTGCCACTGATGTTTGTCATAGTTTATGCAGTTCAAAAGTTGCTTCATGTTGTCATATGTTTCCTTCATGTGGACTGCATGACCAACTGAAATTGATGGCAATACGTTGCCAACATGCAACAAAACAGCTTTTAGACTCAACTTCGATGAATCAATGAACAGTCTTCACTCATCAGGATTGTGAATAATGTTGCGAGCTGCCATCAGACCATCGATGTCGTTGCAAGCTACAAGGTCACCTTCCATGATGAAGAATGGGACAAAATTTTTTTGACGGTCACGAAACTTACACACACTAACATTTTCAGCGAGGAGAGTCCACTGCTGCAATCTGGAGCCCAACAGCTCTGCCTTACTCTTTGGCAGTTCTAAATCTCTGATAAGGTCGTTTAATTCATTCTGAGTTATTATGTGCCGTTTAGAAGATGTCAAGTTATAAACAAATTCAGGGTCTTGTGAAGTTGAAGGTTCACAAGTTTCGTAGGTTCCTTTATTCTCCTCGTCCTCTGACTCCAGGGAGAATGAGTGTGGGGGCTCAGGAACGGGTAGTCCTTCGCCGTGAGGTACCGGGCGTATAGCAGAGGGTATATTCGGATATTGTAAAATCCACTTTTTCTTCTGGCAAATACCTTTCTTGACTGGAGGCATCATGCAGAAGTAACAATTGCTGACATGATCTGTTGGTTCCCTCCACACCATTGGCACTGCAAAAGGCATATATTTCCTTTCCCGATTCAACCACTGGCGAAGGTTTGCTGCACAAGTATTGCAGCACATGTGTGGGGCCCAGCTCTTGTCCTGATCTCCAATCTTACAGCCAAAATAAAGGTGATAGGCTTTCCTAATCACGGCGGTTATAGCACGCTTTTGTGATGCAAAAGTCAATTCTCCACAAACGTAACAGAAGTTATCTACACTGTTCACGCAATTACGAGGCATCTTTGTTCAAATTAGGCTGAAAAAAATTCAGTTTCTAAAGCAAACACTAAAAAGAGTTTGACAAGGGTGCACTGTATGACGCCTTGACTCTACTGCGCATGCGCGTAGTTATATTTTTATTTTATTTTAATAAATTAATGCAATTACATTGCATTTTAATAATTTTCAATTAGGTAAGGTTAAGTTAGGTTAGTATTCCATTTATATTAATATCAAAAACATTATGGGAAGCAATATGTTAAAATGATCCAATCTATTTTTTAATAAATAATTTACAAATACATAATGTAATAGATAAATTTAAAATTCATTTTATTGTATATATATGTAGTATATATTTACATTAATTTATTAAAGTAAAAAAAATATAACCGCGCATGCGTAGTAGAGTCAACGCGTCAATGTGTCACAGGCGTCTACATATTACGCGACAGATACACTCCAGTTAGTAGGGTGCAGGGTTGCCTGATATCTTTATAAATAGAGCCAATTGGCAATTTTAGGCATCATTTTCGTATTCAGTGACCCAAAATTAGTAAAGATTGACTACTTTTATTTCTGAAGCATTTTGGCTGTAGACCAGTGTTATTATAGGTACATAACGTCATAGGTACATAGGTACATAACGTCATAGATACGTAGGTACATAGGTACATAAGGTCATCCTCCTTTCAGGATTTTGGTGTAACTTTTGCTATTGCGCTAGACATATCCAAAGCTTTTCATAGAGTCTGCCACAAATCTTTAATCAACAAACTGCCGTCCATCACTTCCTATCCTTCTATCTGTGCCTTCATCTCTGATTTCCTTTCTGGACGATCTACAGTATAACTGCAATTGTGAAAGTCCACTGTTCTCCTAAATCTATTAACAGTGGTGTTTCTCAGGGTTTTGTCCTATCACCCACTCTTTTCCTTTCATTTATTAATGATCTATTGAGTCGCACTTCCTGTCATATGCACTCCTATGCCGATGATTCCACTTTTCACTTCTCCACCCACTTCACAAAGAGCGCCTTTCTTAACAGTCACTCCATGCTTCTTGTAGGACGGCTATGGTACGCCTGACCTCTGATCTCTGATCCTTCTTCGATTTGTGAATGGGTCAGAGAAAACCTTTGTGGCTTTCAGCGCCTCAAAAACTCAGTCCTTCCATCTAACTACTCGTCACAGTCTTCCACATGACCATCCCCTTACCTTCAACAATACACAGCGCAATCCTTCCTCTTCTCTTAACATTCTTGGCGTTTTCTTTTCTCGTGATCTTTCTTGGAAAGATCACATATACACTGGTTTTTAGTAACAAATGGGAAGAGATAACACCAGTACACATTTAAAAACTTGTCGATCGATTTTTACAAACTAGTTGGTGATTCTATATAATTTGAGTGCGCTGATCTCAAAACTATAGTTAGTTTTTCCCTATCACGTATGGTTTTCTTACTACAGGGTGTCATAAATCCCCCATTTATCCCCAAATGTGAACCATCTTATCGAGACCAACATTGGATTGCACATGCTAAACCATAAATTTTGTTGTTATAGACTACAGTAACGCTTACATAATAATGTAGGGTAAATATATATAACAACCAGTCCCGTTCCCAGCAAAATACTCTCTCCCCTCCCATCAACGGGTGGTTAACATTTGGGGACAGATGAGGTATTACAACACCCCTTGCAGCACGAAATCTTTAGGTGATAGAGTAAAACCTAATTAAAGCAGAATTAAAGAGCTCCTAGCTCTTGGACAAGCATATTGCTTGTTTATGAAAGAATAAAAAAAATAACTGAAAGAAACAAAATATATTTACCTTCTTTACTTGCAAACATTTCAGGACTTATTCCAAAGACTTAAGACTACGAAGGTAGATCTGACTAATGACGACTAAACCGGTGCTTCTTTGATGTTTTCTTATGCTGTGCGTTAGGCTGATCTCGTTGCAGACACCAGCAGTAATCCGCCATCATATTTGTATGCCATCTTCCTTGATATCTTCTTTCCATGGTTTTGATGTCCTGGTGAAATCGTTCCCCTTGCTCCTCACTGACATCTCCGAGATTTTCGGGAAAACGGTCAAGATGCGAAAATAAGAAGTGAACTTTCAGGCTCATGTTGCAGCCTAAGGCGCAAAACTTTTTAAGCATATTTTCCACGTCTTTCATAATTTCGGCTTTTGTAGTTTCCCAAGAAGTTTTCAACATCTTTGAAACCAAGCCATGCTTCTTTTTTTTTATTGGTCATTGTGTTCAGGAAATGATCGTCTGTCAATAACTTTCTAATCTGAGGACCTATAAAAACACCTTCCTTTATTTTCTCGTAGCTAATCTTTGGATATTTTGAACAAATGTACTTGAAACACACCTTCTCTATTCAATGCTTTGACATACTGCTTCATCAAGCCTAAATTAATGTGCAAGGGTGGTAGGAGGATTTTATTTGGTTCAACTAGATGTTCATGTAAAATGTTCTTTGATCCTGGGGTAAGATTCTCTCTAGGAGGCCAAGTTTTCCTCTTCCAGTGCTGGTCACGTGCTCGACTATCCCATTCGCAGATGAAACATGGCATCTTAGTGTATCCTGATTGCTGCCCAAGTAACATGCAAAGGACTTTGAGATCCCCACACAATATCCATCTGTGATTTTGATACTGAATTTTTTCCAGAAGCAGTTTCATGTTATCATAGTTCTCTTTTAAATGAGTAGAATGGGCCACTGGGATTGATGCATATTTGTTACCGTTGTGCAGTAACACTCCTTTTAGACTGGTTTTAGAGGAATCTATAAACAACCTCCAGTCACTGGTTTGGTATTCGATGCCTAGCTTGCACACTAATCCTGTGATGTTCTTGCAAAATACCAAGGGACCATCTTCTTCGAAAAAAGGCACGAAGTCTTTCTCACGATTTCTGTACCAAGCGAAGTATGTGTCGGATGCCAATAAATTGTTCTCCTGCAATCTAGACCCCAAAGGTTCTGCAGAGTCCTTAGGCAGATTCAAATCCCTGACTAAGTCATTTAGTTCGGCTTGGGTTAATGGTTTAGGAGGATCTCGGTCAGCTGTTGGCTGTTCATAAACATCATCATTGTCTGGATTTGGAGCTGAATCAGAATCTGAATTGTATTGATCCAGACTCTCGGGTGGGCTCGCGCCATACCATAGGGATCCCAAATGGCAAACTTTTCATTTTACCTTTGTTCCAATTCCTTAGTGCCGCAACACACGTAAGACAAACCTTGTGTGGAGCCCAACTTTTGTCTTGATCTCCTAATTTAATTCCAAAATAAGCATGATAAACTCTCTTAATGAAGGTCGTTACATTTGTCCTTTGTTTTACAACAACATACCGACCACAAATATAACAAAATATGTCTGGACTATGGGTACATCCTCTAGAAGTCATTATTAAAATTTTAAAGACGTAATGTTAGAATTATCTATCTGAAAAATATGAAAAAACGAAATTAATTAAAAATAAAAAAGGTAAAAAATTACAAAACGCCCCAAAATTGTTTTGCTAATAACTTTAAAACTGTGGGTGATAGAAAAAAACTGGTAGCATTTTTTAATTCAGCGCAGCGAACTGCTTCAGAATCACAACTCAAAATAAAGAAATCGATTTTCATGCAGACCGGTGTAATTTATCTGATTATACTGGATGACAAAAAACCTTTTTTTTCGTCACATAAACGAAAATGGGTGGACCTTATATGTTTTTTATCGCTGAGTTCAAAAATGACCTCAAAATTTATCTATCACACACCAATAGTGAGTGAATCGAAAATGAAATTTGAACTAATTTATAGACGTAATAGCAAAATCAAAGTAGAATGCATATTGAACTCACCTAAAATGTAGCTACTGATGAATTATGCTTGTCTTACTGACAAATGAAAGTCAACAGTGACGTGCAGCAACTTATAAGCAGAGGAGTTACAAGGAGTTACAAGGAAAAGAAGTACCTCAAAAGGCCTTGCGGCCCATACCGAGGAGGTACCAATGAAAACAAGGGGAAAATTTTCTACACACTTAAATAGTGTGCAGGATTTGGTCTAACCTTTTCTTGAAATGATCCACAGAGGAACTGTTCACAACTTCTGAAGGTAACCTGTTCCACGTGTCACAGATCTTATAGGTAAAGTAATTCCCACACACACTAGTCCTAAACCGTTTCAAATCCAACTTCCAACCATTGTTACGAGTTGGGTTATCATTTAAACTAAACATGCTTCTAAAATCGACATCTTTGAACCCGCGTCACGTAAGTGTCGCTTGTAGCCCATATGCCTAACGGAAGGGATTAACTTTGTGGCATTCTTCAGCCGGTTTTCAATCCACCTACCTACTTCCCCACCAATACCCAGCGCGCGCACTTTGGCCATTAGCCGGCGGTGAGGTACCTTATCAAAGGCTTTCTCATCAATTGCCCTACTCTTATCATACTCACTCAACATGACGTGGAAAAACTCAAGCAAGTTGGTGAGACATGACCTATGCCGTCTAAACCCATGTTGGAGTCCCCAAGTAAATTGTAGGAATCCAAATGGTCAACAATCCTACCCGCTATTATCCCCTCTAATTATTTACCTACAACTGAAGTGAAATGGTGTTATTTATAGAGGTTCCAAAGCCTCTCTTCCCACGCATGAGGTAGCAGTAGGGTCCTAATCGTAAGAGTAGAGAAAAAGACCTAATACTAAAAGTTCTTTTTTTTCTTTGCAGTCAGAGGAGAACATCCTTAACCTAAGCTAAAAGGACAGAGTAGGGATGGGAAGGGGTCCTAGTAACCCACGGGACAGGTTTGTACAACAGACTTCACCCGCCCTCCCGAAAGAGAGAGAACCTAAAGGAATTGGCAGCCAATTTCTCTAGAATCCCACGACTCGGGACCGGAGGGCTGTCACATCCCAAGTATAAAGTTTACAACACCCAGAAGGAACGTGCATAACCTTTATACCCCCTGCGGAGTATTGAGGAGGAGCAAGGGGCAGACTCGCCCCCTTCCTATTTTGACTCAAATCCTAAGTAATGTAAATTCGTGTGTCACTTTAAAACTGCGGGTGATAGAAAAATTCAGTTTTCATTTCCGTAATCAACATAAAAAATTACATATAGTTCAAGTAAAATACCTCTGTGACAAACTTTGTTGTCACATTTGATCAGTGTGACCAGTTGACCTTTGTTGACCAGAGTTACATACAACTTCATCATTTAGGCGCGAGTCGCATTTGCTAAAAATTTCCACAAAGACCTTATAAGAAAACCCTCTAAACATGTACAACAAAAATATCAAACATTATTTGCGAAATACAGTAAAAGAAAAAGTCTTTAAGGATTCTATATATTCTGTTCAATTGTAAGTTAATCTTCAAATAGTTCTCCATCCGCTGTGATACATTTATGGATTCTCTCTGTGAAACTCTTCATTGTTCTTTTGAACATATGGAGTGGGATCCTTTTCAGTTCTTCATCTATTCTGCGGCCAAGGGCATTTACATTTGAATAGGTGAAACAAGGAGTGTAGAGTTTGTCACGTAAATAAGCCCAAAGTTAGAAATCACATGGGGTTAAGTCAAATAATCTGGCTGGCACTCGATGGGACCTCGTCACACAACTCATCCTCTTCCAACGTTCATATCCAGAATCTCACCGGCAGCTGAAGAGTAATGTGGCGGCGCTCCATCATGTTAATAAAACCAGTTCCTCCCAACGCCATTAGTAAACTGTTGCAAAACTTTGTCTCTCAATTCCTCTCAATACCTGGCGATTTCCATCCATCGTATCTATCGATATGTCAAAGGAAACGAGTCTTGAATAGCCAATGCCTGCCTAAACTGTTAGTGTAACGGTTTCAACGAGTTTATCCAATCGTATTTGTATTTTCGGATTTTTTTTCGCTCAGTAGTGAACGTTGTGTTTGTTTCCTTTATTCGTTAAACCGAAGACACATTCATCCGAAAATTTTATGTTTACATGGAAATCTGGATCACTGTTAAACTTTTGTCTCATTGTTTCAGAAAACTGCAGCAGTCCATCAGAATCATCGTCATACTATATGAACTGAGAGTAAATGGGTTTGTAATCGTGGTACCTCTGTGATTTCAATATTTTTGCTACTGAAAATCTGGAAATACCCAATTCCTGTGCGACTTTTCTCGTTGAAGTTGTTGGATCGACTTGAAAACTGGCGAGGACATTTTCTTTGTTATTTCCTGTCGCCGTTACTGGCCTTCCGGTTTTTTAACGATCCTTTACCAAAGCCCCTGTTTCCAAAAGTTTGAGCTTCCAGTCTCGAAGAGTGGTTGCATTTGGTGGTGGTGGTAGTGGTGGTTTATTATATTTTTCTTAAAATAAACGCAAACTTTCTTCACAATTATCATAAGAAATATTCCACGATACAAAATACACTTTTTCTTTATTGCTATATTCCATCCTTAATGTAATGGCGCTGACTGGGGCTATGATCTAGGGCAGTGGTGCACAAACTTTTTTGATGTGAGGGCCAAGCGAAGAAAATAACTAAATGTATTAGCCTACTTACTTTCCATCTAAGTCAGAAATTGGGTCACTTTTATATTCTAACTTTTTCATTGAATTGAAAAGACCCGTGGGGCCACTGAAAAGACCCGTGGGGGACACATTTGGCCCGCGGGCCAGGGTTTGTGCATCACTGGTCTAGGGCCTTCCTCTCCTAGCCTAGGGTCAGTCCTGGCCTTTTATAGTTGCTTTGAAAAGTATCGCATATATTGCAGTGATATTGTTGGAATTTATTTTTTATTAACAAATTATTTGTATGTATAAAATCCTTAGACTTTTTTCGCACCCTGTACGGTACTAAAAAAGCTTTGTTGCTTTTAAGCATTCGATATAATGTTAGTTACAGATACCTTGCTTTACGGAAATTCAATTTACAGAATTTCGCTTTAGCGAAAATGATTAATAATGGAATAAAATTCATCATAACGGAAAGTTCAGTCTAAAAAAATCACAAATTCACTCACTGAAATATCTAATCTATTCTAATTTTATACAGGCAGTGGCTCGAACTAGCGGCTCGTGCTCACCACAACCTTCACTTCAGTCCTCCCTCCCACCCTCCTGCCGCTTCACACGTCTCCAGTGATAGTCAAACACCCTTATTCTTACTTTTTCTCACTTTATTATTAAGTACTATACAAATATTATACACTAATAATGCACAGAGTATTTTAATAAAGTTTGTTGTTATTATGTGTATGTGTTACAGCATAGAGTTAAGATTTTGTTCCGTAGTAACGTATCTCCAAATATATAATGGGAGTCTATGGGAAAATAGGATTCGATATACGGAAATTCGCTTGATGGAAGGATTTTACGGGACGTAACCCTTCCGTAAAGCGAGGGATTTCTGTATATGCAATTGCTTTAGGAATTTTGCAATACTTGTGTCATGAAACGGCGACTTTCCAAGCGAGTCATAGTAGCGGCATTTTTGCTGTCTCCTGAAATACACACCCACCCAATGAATTTCCGATCCTGCCGAGATATGGGTATTAAATATAAATATGACGGACTCTTTTTTTTCTTGGGGAGATTCAGCACTTCATCTTTTGCGTATGTACCTATGAAAACTTTTCGCGTAAAGTAATCCTTCTTCATAACTCTCAATTGTGAGTTCGTCCATTAAAAATCCGTTATCGCTGATCTAAACAGGTCAATTTCAATCAGGCCTTGATATTCTAGCTAGAGTAGCTAGAGTAGTACACTAATATGAGTAGATAAGGGTTTCGTAAACTTTATTTTCAATGCTAAATGCCTCGTTTTTGAGGATTTAAGTGCGTGCGTGCAAGCATCCGAACAGTGATCAACCGAAGTGTCCAAATAGTTGTCCAATGACACCCCTATTCCAACATCGTCACATCCATTTGTACCAAGAAATAACTTGTGGAAAGCTCTAGAAGGGTAAAATTGCATCGTCAGTAAAGTAATGTATTTCTAGATGTCTATCGACGGAGGAGCTATTCACCATCAATGATATACTCTTCAAGTTAAAATTTTCAAATTTGAAAACTTGAATGAGGATCTTTTATATTTTATATTTAGTAAACATTTTCAGTTGGGTAAGTTTTATAGGGTATTTAGCCGTAGACCTCAGCAATAAGCTTTCAATCTCCATTTATTTAACTGCCGATAATTTTACGTGTCGTACACTGAGATACGTTTCAATAATGTGAGGTGCCACAGATTTAGAGGACTCTTTACCTTCCTCAGCCAAGTTTAAACATCTGTGACGATGATTTTAAATTTTCAACTCAACCCTGTTGACGAGGAGTTTCTCTTGAAATAAGAAGTCGCTGTGTAGTTGTGCATAACAATAAAAAAAAATTAATTTTTTTTTTTCAATTTCTCTTTTACGCCTTTCTGCTTCAGGGGTTTCATACCCTGAGGCAGGTATTGGGTTTCATTGGCATCTTTTAAATAATTTAGAACATTTCCCAAGTATGTTCGGTAATGGTAATAATTGGAAGCTGCGGAGACATTCGTTTGACTTAAATACACGTTACAATGACTGATCATTGTATACAAAAAGTTAGTTTCAGGATAGATTGAATAATCATCCTCACACTTTGTCCCCTCAGAGTGTGGTATTCGGACTTTTTGCATACAGATATATATTGCTAGGATCGTAAAAGAATGAACCTTCGCTGGTTATAATGAACTCTATAGGGGTGGTCCACGATCCAACTGTGTTGAGGTGATTAATCGTGACGTAATCGGAAACTTTTATAAATGTCTGAGTAGGTGGGATGCTAAAAAGGGATAATTCATATTTACAGCACTCAGCGCTGTGTGGGTGGACTAGCTGCGTCATGTTGAGTTGCTTGGAACGAATACCAGACCCTACTTTACACTGTAGAACCACAAATACCTATGAGATATAATTGTACAAGATTGGTGCTTATAACTTATCAGTTAAAGAAGTCACCTGTATTCTTCATGCGTTTAGAGCAATGGTTCTTAACCTGGGGGGCGCGCCCCCCTAGAAACAGGAATTTCTCTAATTGTATTTGTTATTCTCTTAACGAGATCATGGGCTAATATTGAGAAGTTATTGAGGATGTTATTTTGATTGAAGGGGGGCGTGGAGGGAAGGACCAATTCCTAGAGGGGGCATGGTAGTAAAAAGGTTAAGAACCACTGGTTTAGAGCATCTCTTTGACTCTTTAGAAGTGTTTCTTTTTACATTTCGTGTGGGGCAACTTCTTTTTCGGTTGCACTTATTGACGGCGCGGGTTCGTTTTGTTCAAGATGACTGCCTATCCACTCGGATGGCCTTTCGCGCAACTTTCCCGGCTTGCTTGGAAGCCCAGTTTAAATTTCGAACTTTCAGTGTTAATTTACCCTCAGCTTACAAGACAGGCCTATTGCAAGGTAGCATAGAAACAACACTCCCTCGTATAAAGTTTATTTGGTTTCACTCAAAATAGGTCATAAATTTAAAAGAAATCTACAGATGTACGATTACAAATTTTGTTCCAAAAAAACAAATTTCCAATTTAAAGAAAATGTTTGCAATTATTCAAGTTAAGTCTCAAAAAAGGATTTAATAGATGAATTTTTGTTTATGTGTAACTCTAGAAATAACACTAAATTCAACTTCTCAAAGTATGATTACTTATAAAATTTGGGAAAATTTACTCTCAAACGTTCTGCGCGAGTTCCGCAGATTTTCCAGAATAAAGTACGCCAATTAAATCAAGTAAATTTTCACAAAGGTTTCAAATGGTCATGCGCGAATTTCACCAGTTTCCTCGGGAAACAAGATCACCAGAACATATTTACTCTTCACTAAGAAAACACAATATTCAGCAAACTTACAAGTTAAAATTTGATATGTGAACAATAATTAAATTCAAAGAAATTTCACAAAGTTCTTTTCTGTACTAACATTAAGCCTTTACAACCAAGTTCGCGTAAAACAAAGTAAATTCAGATTTTCGGACAACGTGAGAGTTTTAAATCAACTTAGAAATTTTCACTTATGCCACAGATTTCAAAGATTTCAGTTTTTTGAGCCACTTTAACTTCTGAGGACTGAACTACAACTGCCTTATAAATCTAAGTTGCACCTTTAAATTATAAGAACTCCGCCTTACAGTACCCTGGATGACATATCAAAAACATTTTCACTACCTGAGGTCATTCCTACAAAAGTTTTTATCTATACATAAGGAAAGAAGGAGTTTCCCTCTTTCCTCACTAGGTGTTACAAGAATCATTGTCCTTTGATTGGTTCTTGACATTCCCTTCAAAAGAAAACTCCTTTTTCTTAAAAATCAACTTAGAACTAAAGCCCTTTCTTCAAAGCCACTTGTTTTTCTCAAATTTATAACGGATCTTGCGGCTCATTTTAACAACTGGGTTCGAAGTCAGTTTCAGAAAGTTTGAATACGAAACAAATAGAAAACAAACCACATTACATCTGAACCTCGTCATTTTTGGTTTGTTTTCCCTTCCCTTCGAACAGAGAGACAGATCTCAAGACCCTACCGTAAATCTCTACCCCAGGCAAACCTAGGTAATCAAAATATGAGAAACCAAAAGTAAAATCGAACGAATTGTAAACAATTTGAGACATTTTTACTTTTTAATAACATTGTATTGGAAATGATAGCAAGAAACCTATTGATATTATTCAATAACAATAATCTAAACTACTTTGTTTTAGATATTTAAACAACAAAAATCCTAAAACTAAATTTTTTTTCATATTTTAGTAAGAGATTTAGGCATACAAATTTGCCGTCACATACTCGGGGTGAAGTCTTCTTCTTCACTGAACGTTTCATTTTTCTTTGCCATTTTTTAGATCCTTTTCTCCTTTTCACAAGTTTTATAGTGTCATCAATAATCTCACTTCTTGTACGACGTAATTGTCTTTTTAAAAATTCCTTGGGCTTGACACCAGCCATCACATCTTCAACCGTGTTAATATATGAATGTAGAACCTTTCGACTGAGATATTTGGCACCACTCTTTAGTAAGGGGAGAGCCGTTCGTTTTATACAAGAAAAGATCGAACCAAGTCCATTACCGCGTTCGTATCTCACACCACGGTACACGACTAAAGGCTTTTACATCATACTGTAACACGCCAAAAGTAAAGTTTCACTGTTATGCTCCCGTAACGGAATGGATAGTTTTGGCCTATAACTGTTCTTATATGTATCACAATACTGTTTAGTAGGTTAGAAGCAACTTTAACATAATGAGGATTATCATATGTTATGCTCAAATTTTTTTCACCATGATCAGGTATATGCACAATACGTAGCAAACGCACCTGACTGCACCCCACAAACTGATGTTCTATGATATTACTGTAAATGTGGCACATAGAAGTTCTGTCTACAACCTTTCAATTTTAGGTGGTATAATAAGCGTCTTATCATTTTGTAGTTCGCGAAAAGGATCTCTTTGGGAAGCAAGGTTATATCTCATCTCCCATTAGATAGAATCTTTAACACTTTTTTGTCCCTAATATTTCTTTTCGTCTCTGATCTTAACAATAAAGCATGTTCCGATCCTGCAATCCGTGCTACGTGTATGATTTCGAAGACTAGATCATTTGTAAGTTTAGATTTATCGAAGCTCTTATTTAGATCTCTTACAATATCCTCAATGCTGTCATAATGGCCAAGGCCTAGTGTTATTTCCATGGTATGAACGCCTGGTTTTATCCTTTACTATACCCGCTTTCTCAACTTCATTGCATTTCCTAAGAACAGTGAAAACAACTTGTTTCTCGTCAGTGTTTAAAGTTTTGGCATTCAGTTGGAGTTCACACAATCTCACTTCGCATGACTCACGTTCCAAATCGATAGGCCTATGCAGATCTGTTGTGAAACTGGCCAGAGTATTGTCGGGGTACGTACTCAGCGAAGCTGAGGGCAATGTGAAGTACAACTGGTCCGAAGACATGATATAGACTATTAGAGCTTTATTACTGAACTTAACCCTCTGAGGTTCCTCGCCATAGAAGCACCCTCAATTTGTTCACCATTTCGGTCTTCAACAATGTATAACCACCTCTCTTTTAGGTCTAACGGAACACCTTTTAAAAATTTCCTGTGCCCATCCTTGGTCAAAGCCTTTTTGAACTTTTTCCCTGGTCGTGAAACATGTACACAGTCACCGATTTTGAAACATTCTCCCAAAGATGATGTTCTGGTCCTGTTTTTCGGTTCTGTATACACGCCTCTCTTAAAAACTTCATTGCATTAGGAAATGTCCCATTCATACGATGATAAGGGCGATTGTAGGATGATGCTAACTGACTCGTGTCTATGTATCTGCCAGTATTTTTATGTCTAAAATAACGAGGCATGCATTCCCTGATGGTTCGCTGCACCCTTTCGGCTAAAAACGCTTTATATACTGAGTTACTGCTATAATAGCTAATGTTAAATTCCGCTAACATATTCTGAAAAGAACGACATATAAACTCTTTCTCTAATTCTGTACAGAAATAGGCCGGGATTCTATTTTTCTTTAACATCAAAGGCTCTGTAGCTTTAGCAACTGCGTCTGGCATTTTATTTTTAAGAGGTTCAAGCCAAAATTATCTGGAGAAGACGTCAATTATAAATAGAGTATACCTGTAACCATAATTATACGTTGAGTACCTTTGTATATCAGTAAAATCTGTCTGCCATACAGTGTTCGACGATGATGTTTTTGTTTTAGTATTTTTAAACCTTCTTCAAACAGGTTTATGAAGGGTATAAGTATCCTGTTCATGCAAAAATTTCTCAACATCTGTTTTCTTTATCCCCTCAGCATAGGTAGCTCTGTAGAGCCTCTCGACCCCACCGTAAGAAGCAGGGTTAGAAATATCGTAATAACGATCCTCTAATACGGTAGCCATTTACGTATTTTAGAAGCGTGTGGATTGGGATTAGTGTTAACGATTTTCCTCCTTTTGAAAAGTCTTAAACCGGGTGTACCTGTTGGGGGGTTACTCTGGTGTTGGGTTTGAGTTGCCTGTTCCAGAACTTTTATTGTTTTGATCACCAATCAACGTTTTTGGAATGTTTATCTGCTGTAACCTTGTTTTAATGTGATTCCATCCTGGTGGGGTTGGTCTCTTCCACTTTCTCACCAAATCATAGATGATGTTAACAATGTCCAAACCTGATACTGTTGGACCTTCAGCAGTAACTTCACCTGTGTTAGACCACTGTATAATTGGATTACCGCTCAATAGATTAAAAAGACAAACTTTTATTTCTCAATGTATTAGGAAGACTATTTTTTAACAATTGTTCGAGGTGATGGGAATTCCCCCGACTATCTTCGGGTTGTTCATGTCTAGTCTCAATATATAAGGTATCGTCATCGTCACTATGTTTGATAACTACGTGTAGCTCCACAGGTTTCTAGTAGTGCTCGTACTCTTGAAGAAATTTTTGAAGAGCTTCTTGGTATAAAATTCTTTTCTCTTCAGGACGTAATTGTTCATTTAGAAATGTATATTCATCAATTCGATCTCCATCCTTTTAAGTCAGTTTTTACTACAGTCTAGAGATGTTTCACACTTCTTTGTATTTTGTAGTGAAGCATACGCCTCATGAGGTAGCACTACAACCTTCTTCATTATATAAAACTAGGTAATAAAGACCCTAAAAATGAAAATAGGACAGCAGGAATGACCCACCTTTTTGTAAAACAAAACGTTTTTTCTTTGACACAGCTTGTCTTTTACGAGTGAGTGTTCGTATTATGTTCTCGCAACGACGTAAGCGTCCCTTCTGCGACGTATTCATTGGGACGTTACATTTTATAACATTGAAACAGACTTCGAAGATATATTTTAAAAAGTCTGCGTCAACGTTTTTTACATACAGCCGCTGAAGAGTACAGTAGGTGGTAGCCGCGGGAACATTTTTATAAACTGGAGATATTTCTTTATATGTTTCGTCATTCTGGTATGTACAGTATATTATTTCAATATCTTTGTCTGTTCGTAGAAGCATCCTAAAAATGTTACAAGGGTGAAGACCACGGAGCAAATACCCGTATCGCCGACTCGTTATTTCTTTATACTTCCAAAAAAGCCTTATGCTAGCTTTACCACACCGCGTGGGACCACTTGGCACATGTTGATGGACTTGGAAATCTGAATTTTTCTAGAGATTACATCTTTTGCGTGATGCGCTCTTACCTCGCTCTTAACCCTTTCCTTGTAATGTGCATCACATGTGATTCATACGGCATACTGGTAAAAACCATTAAATGACCTAATACAGGGAAAGGGTTAAGCAATGTTTTACCAAATATAAAGATTTTTTAAAAGTCTTTCCATATATTCACTAATCTTCTCTTGTTCCTCTTTTCCGGAATGATGAATGGTACTTCCAACCAGCAAGAACTTGAGAGCTTCATCAAGTTCCAGAAGAAACTCAAGACGCCTCACCGAAACCTTCAACTTCTTTGGTTGATGTTGGAACCGGCCCGGAACCCTCCATCTCGGATGTAGGAAGACGGACTCGATGAACCATCCAGGAGCTTTCCGCCTCTGCAAGAGTTAAGCGACCATTGGTAAAGGATTCTGAAAAGTCTTCCACATGAGGTATGCCTTCAAAACGTCCAAGATTCGAGTCGTACAACTCTGAGGACACGTTGTCACCACTAACACCAACCCCTTTGTCACCAAACCCACACGTATCAGAGGACTTAAACGGTTCCGTGTCACTTCAATCTTCTGCAGCCTCCGCAGCACGCCAAGACCCTTCTTCTGACTCATCTACAACCCACACAGAAACAACTCGTCGATCAAACTGTTACACAATGTGCGTAACACCCCGTACTGCTTTGGAACAAGTACAGCGTTAGAGTTGATCCAGGATTGCTTATGCTAGTGGCTTCGAACAAGTTCTTCGCAATGTAGTTCGACGCGTCGCATATGCACTTCAACGTAATGAGGGGCGGGAGACGGGTGAATTGGCACTTGATTTTGAGCATAATGATGAGGATGGCAATCTGTTCTGGGTAGTTATACCCTACAGACGTCTGACTGAGGACGATACTGACTACATCCTTTCACATGTTGAGAAATTGATGCAGACTGCGTCAAATTTCAACCTGTCGAATTTCATGATAGATATTGACCACGTCATCCGTGTTGAGGGGCATGACGCTACACCGTACACCTTGAATTTTAATTCACAGGGTATTTACAGAAAACACACAAAGAACGGCCGTGGTTGCCGACTTATGGCTGTGATTTTAGCGCATATGATTCGTGTTCTAAACATGTTAAGTAGAAACATTTAGTTGGGTACAGTTATAGATCGTGTGCAAAAATCAGCTAGATCCTGCGGGCTTAATTCTGAGCGTAATATGGGTCCTGAATAACTAGTGAAGGTAGAGCGTGAGATGAGAGTACGAATAGTTGTTTTTAGAATGAATGAACATGGTAGGACATGTTTTTAAGAGTTGCGTAATGGATTGAACAAGGTCTTTGCTCATTTTTAGGTTTCGTGGGAACGATCTACCTTCCTATTAGGCATATTAGCATATTAGACCGCTTTACCTTAACTATGATCAAAGCCGTAAGTATGGACGTCATCACGATTTGTGCCTTGAGTTTACGAATGATTGCTAAAGCATTGTAAGACTGTCATACTGTATGGTATGCGCTCAGTGTAAAAGTCCTAGATGCTTAAGCTGAGTGGTAGAACCTGAGAAGAGAGATTGTAATGACTGTAGACATGTTTTTCAATAATGAATGCTTTAACCTCCATAAGACGAATGGTTCGTGCAGAATGATAAAGATTTGCGAATGTGGAATGTTTCATACGATGAATGAGAGCGGTGAGTTTAAACATAGATGTGATGAAATTCATTGCCCTACGTGTTATGAGAAGCACAAGGCAGAGGGGGTGAAATATGTTTGTTTTATGAAAGATACCAAGGCTAAAAATAAACCGTGTATTACTGTATACTTCGACATAGAGACCTACACTTAGTACACTAACCCTGAGACGAAAGAAGTTATCCTTAATTTACTTGTGAGCCAAACCCTCTGCGAAGAATGTTCAAATGTTGAGTGTGATGAATGTCACAAGCGTGATAAACGTTATCAATATTTTTAAGACGACTATGACAGAATCACAAGTGAAGTTGTTTGTAGATTATATAGTTAGGCTAGCCGACAAGTTAAAAAAAATTTACTCTCTATGTTCTAGCGCACATCGCCATAAAGTTCAATACACAGTTTTTTTTATAAGGAACTGCTTGAACATAATTCATCAGCAATATTCACAAATGCAGATTAGAGATAATGGTCAGTTCAGAGACACATTATTGTTCAGGCCTTGTAAGCTAGCTAAGCTACCCAAGGTGATGGGGACAGACGCCGAGGTTTCGAAAAGTTATTTCCCTACACTTTCCTTGCTCTACGACAGTATGAGCGCGAACGAACGAGAAGACTTTAAGCGTTATTACAATAACTTCGATGAAGAAAATCCGTACAATGAGTGTGAATGTTATTGTGTGGACGATGTACAATGTGCTTGGCGTGTGCTTCTAAACCTTTAGAAATATGTATATTAGCCGATTCAATTGCGATCCGCTACAAGCTGCAACCACGATTGCCTCTCTTTGTTTCACTATATTTAAAACAACGTCATGCCAAAATATACACTTGCCATCACCCCACAAAACAAGTCACTCACTTATGGATATAAAGGCCTTTACTGGCTCGCACACTTGCAGCAACAGATAGGTGTACACATAAAACGCGAGCAACTCGGGGAAAATGGCCATTAATATCAGTGCCTGTACTTTCTGGGCTGACGGATTGAGTGAGGATCCCCGCACGCTGAGAAGACAGTGTACTCCTTCCACGTATGTCGCTGGCACGGATGCCCACGTCCTGATTGTGGTATCACAGAGGACTTCCATGGTAGATCCCCCGCTGATGGTCTGGCATGGACCCATACTCGAGATCAGCTTATAAGTTGTCGCTTCATTCACAGGATATTATGGGAACAAGCATATGATGAGTGGATAGAAACTAACAAGCAGTACCGTGGCGAAATAAGGGTTATCAAACCTTCAATGGTGGTGAACCTTCTCAAGTGTGGTGGCAGTTTGTTTGGAGGGTGTACAAACTCTGTGAAACTATACTTTCCACCTACAGAGAGTGTAAAGATTCACCACTTTGATTTTTGTTCGTTATACTCCTCGTCCCTTCATAATGAAGAATAACTCGTATCCTGTAGGTGCCCCTGAAAAGCTCGTAGGACCCACTCTACCCACCATCGAAGAGTTCTCAGGCAATTTATTTTGGTCTATCATTCGTTGATGTACTTCCCCCTCGTGATTTATGGATGCCCAGCTTACCCGTTGTTATAGATCACAAGCTTATGTTTCCCCTCTGCGTGAAGTGTGCAGAGGAGAACAATGGAGAGTGTAATTTTACAATCAATCAGAAGAAGATCCGAGGCGTTTTTACAAGTCCTGAGCTGGACCTAGCCGTTCGTTACGGTTACAGAAAATTAAAGAGTTATGAGGTATGGAGGTTCCAGAAGATTGAAAACCTCTTCACTCCTTATATCAACACCTTCCTAAAGAATATATTTGAAGCGCCAGGGCATCCACGAGATGTTGAGACCGATGACGAAAAAGCGGCCTATATTCAACGTTACCGTGATCATGAGGGGATACAACTTGAGAGGGAGCATATTGCGCGAAACCCTAACAAGCGGTCTCGTGCAAAGCTTTGTTTGAACAGTTTTTGGAGCAAGTTTGTACAGAACACTAAGAAGGGAAACATCCATTTAGCTCATAGTTTTGACAAAGTATGAGATTACGCCAGAGCTGACGACAAATAGGTTCTTGAAATTGTACATGTAAGTAATACGTACAATTGCCCACATATGTAATGTTCCTCGCCTCACAGGCGACTAACAAGCGGTCTCGTGCAAAGCTTTGTTTGAACAGTTTTTGGAGCAAGTTTGTACAGAACACTAAGAAGGGAAACATCCATTTAGCTCATAGTTTTGACAAAGTATGAGATTACGCCAGAGCTGACGACAAATAGGTTCTTGAAATTGTACATGTAAGTAATACGTACAATTGCCCACATATGTAATGTTCCTCGCCTCACAGGCGACTCCGTACATGTGGAAACGCCGCAGTGATAGTCAAGATACCCCAACTGGGGGAAGGTGAGGTGGAGGGGGGACAACCGAATCCAACAACATATAACACAGACATATACTGCATATCTAAAGGACAATTGAATGTGTATTCATTGACATACAGGTAATTATATTGTAATGTCTGTGTTCATAAAGATAAACAATTAATATGATCGTATACAGCGTTGAACTCCATGCAGTTTACCAGTCTTGTACAGTAATAAGGTCTCACTACGATTACTGCAAGTCTATATGAACAGCTACCACAATACACCTTTTTATATACTTGTGAATTTTAACCAAAAATAGACATTACACAGCCAATTACAATTACATTGCAATAGTTTATAATATTTAGAGATTAGCTAGTCGAGAAAATGTAAATTTATGGACAACTTAACTTATTATGCTTTGCCATTTTTGTGAATGTAAAATATTTTTATTTAACAAGCAGAGCCTGTGGCTCCCTGCCCTACGGGCGAGACTTGTGCTTCGCAAACCCGCCAAAGGCGACGGCACGTTAGGGTTACCCCTTTTGGGGGAGGTCATTCTCACTCTCCCCCATAAAAACCCTCACCCCCTTTATGCAACTTAGGGTTAACCCCCACCCCCTTGTTGCATAACCCCCATTACCCCACCCATTACCCCATTACCCCCATTACCCACCTTACCCCCACCCCTCTCCCCCATTACCCCCAACCCCGCTTTGTTTCGTTGGTTGAAACATTGTGGGCCATTTTTTTTTTAGAAATGGATGGAAACAGGAAATGGAAGGAATTGTAGGTGGTTTTTTTTAATAGTTTAAGGATTACACTTTGAAATGAGTATAAATTATCAGTGTTTTTTGGCGTTCAATTTTCTGTAAATATAAATTTTGTTTTGTAATGAAAATTTTAAAATTTTAAATAATCAGGAAGAGAATCAGCTAAATTTGGCCAATGCACAAAAAATGGCCGATTCTGCCAATGCCGATGAATCAGTACACCACTAGTTTTTATTGATTTTGCTAATTTTGAGGGGCAGGTTCTTTACTGGTAAATATATTATTCAGTTTGATGTAATATGTTTTATAGATTTAATGACTCACTCACGTTGTTTATACCCTTATGTAATCGCAAGTTTCTTTAAAAAATATCATCTTATTTCAAGTTATTTGTTAAACTTTAAAACAAAAAAAATGTCTCATCTTCTAATTTTTTTTGCAGATAAAATAGTATAATGGCTCCAAATAAAGAAATTTCATACAAGAATAGGATGAAAATTATTGTTCTTCATAAAGAAGGCAACACTCAAAGACAAATAGCTGCTAAAGCTGGATTATCATTGTCTACTGTTTCCAAAACACTTTCTCACCACTTACAAACTGGGGATGTGAAGAACAAAACAGGTTGATGATGGAAGCGAAAAACATCTAAAAAGGATGATGAGTATATGATAATGATGAGCAAGCGTAATAGAAAGAAGAGTGGTGGGTGGGGAAAGGGAATGAGGATGTGGGGAGGTTGGTTGTGTAATGTTTATTTCTGGTTCAAATTCACTAGTATATAAAAAGTTGGGATCACTAACATATTGCTTCCCAGTGTATATCACTTTAACATACTGCTTCCCAATATTTAGGATAAAGAGTACGATAAAAAATGTTCGCTTTAATAAAGTAAAGGCATAAAAAGTAAATCATGACATGTTAAAATATTAGATTGAAAGTAAATTTATTAGAATTGTTGCGCTATATGGTCTTTTCCGTTTCATGTACTGTAGGTCAACTGTATGCACTTGACGATTGGTTAGGTTAAGTTGTGATATTTTCGTTAAAACTAATGAAAATATCATGACTTAACCTAACCAATCATCAACCGACTTGTATAGTATAAACCAAGAAAGAACTGAGCAAGTTTGTAACTTTGTTAACATTTATAGCTTTGTTTACGGTCGGTATGTTATCTCCTAGATTACCAACCTCTTTCTAACCAACCAACCTTTCTTTTTTTAACATATTGCTTCCCAGGAGGGATCACTTTAACATATTGCTTCCCGAATGCTTTGGGAAGCAATATGTTAAAGTGATCCAAAAGTTGTATTGTGGTAGCTGTTCATATATACTTGCAGTAATCATAATGGAACCGTATCTGTACTAATAAAATAATTGGGACGGTCGAACTGCCTGCGAACTTTCTTTGTTTCTTATGGCCGGCCAAACCACTGGCCAGATTTGGATGAGACTTGGGAGATAGGGGTAACTGAGGCCGGGGAAGAACATCGGCTATGTGGCGTCGGCCTCCGAGGTCATATATATATAGAGGGTGGATAAAAAAGTTACCCTTTACAGGTAAACTCATTAAAAAAAGTAAGGGGACTAGAGCTCCAAAACTTCATAGATGCTTACCTTAGCATGTTGTTCGTCTTAATTGAGAAGTTGCTCGATGTGTCACCCTTCCTGCTCAACGTAGGCCTACAAACGTGGACGCCACTGATCAATACACCTGTTTACATATCGTTGAGACACCTCCCAGCCGAGAAGAATTTTTCCGTGTAGTTCATCTATGTCTCTTATATTGGTACCAGGGATGTAAACTTTGGACTTCAGGGCTTCCCAAACACCATAATCTAGTGGTGAAAGATCGGGGCTACTAGCCGGCCACATATTGGGTTCGATAAAATCCGGTGTTTCGTTCTCAAGGAATGTGACAGTTTGGCGTGCTCTGTGAGCAGGGGCTCCATCTTGTTGGAAAGTATATCTTTCACTCTATCTAACTGATATTCGTCGAATTAGTCATTTTGTTTTAGCCGCTCTTCTTATTAGAAAGTTACCTAATAAGGTTAGGGATAACTTAAATAGGGCCGCAACATCCAATTACTGGGAATTAGATGCCTTTCGGGAGTCCATGAATGCCGAAATAGAACACATACAAGATGTTGAGCCAGAAGTGAAGGCGGAAACGTCGGTCCCAAGTAAGAGGGAA
This sequence comes from Bathynomus jamesi, assembly GCA_023014485.1. NCBI lineage: Eukaryota > Metazoa > Arthropoda > Malacostraca > Isopoda > Cirolanidae > Bathynomus > Bathynomus jamesi. Next base: position 1,963,412 of record JAJOZX010000082.1, read on the forward strand.
CAACATAGTCGCAGGATAGGAAAAGGGAATGATTCAGCCTATGAGAATTTTAATAAATTTACAGCAGGCAACTTTAACGTCACTGCTAAATCAAAGGGAAAAGGCAGGCAAAAGACGGACTCAGAAGTTCGTAAACCATCCTGTAAATTGTGTTTTAAGGAACATGTGTCTGAGTGTGATTCATATAAAGATGGCAAGATTAGGGCAGAACGAGCAAAGGAGATGCACTTATGTACTCTTTGTCTCGGAAATAACCATGTAGTTAATAACTGCCGTAGCAACCAGACTTGCCGACATTGTAAGTTGAGGCATAATACTGTTTTGTGTTATAAGCGGATGGAAGAACGGGTACAAGTCGAAAATACGACGACTGTATCAGCAGCCGCGTCCAACCAGGTACCTAAACTAGCCTCTGGTATCGCGTTGCCAACAGTCATGCTCGAACTAAGAACGGGTAAAGGCGTAAAGCGTGTGCGGACGTTATTCGATCAGTGCGCCCAGCGCACCCTCTTGCTTAAGACCACCGCACGCAAATTGTACTTAATAATTCAACTATTACCATCTCGATCGATGGTTATGATAGAATGGGAACGTCGCAAACTTACGACACAGTACGTCTCCAAATTAATACTTCCTGGGGTAATGTACAAATGGAAGCAGTCTTGGTAGAAACATTGCCGTCCCCTAAAAAAAGAGGGGTATCATGTTAGCTGACCATATTACGTCGGACTATATTGGTAATATGGATTTACTAATCGGGGCAGATTTCTACTACCAATTTATAACTGGCCATAAGGTTGGTGATAAAGTACATTTATTGAAATCTCCCATGGGGTACCTAATATCCGGTCCTTTGTGCGAGCATGGGAATTAATTTTCGGAGGTAACTACGGACGTAATAACTGTTCTACACATTGGAACGGAACATGAGAACATAACCACTTCCCTTCAAGGGTTATGGTCGCTGGATACGATAGGCATCCGCCTTCATGCAGATCCTCAACAAGCCCAAACTCTGAAGATGTTTAATAATAATATTGAATAGAGAAATGGTCAATATATCACCAAGTTACCATGGAAGCCCAACCATCCTAAATTAAAGGACAATTATGTGTTCGCTCTAAACCCGAACAGTTACAACTTTGAAAAAGTGATAAGGTGTACATAACTTAGCTCACCATGGAGTCAAAAAAGATTCCGCGACTACGCCTCTGCGCGTAGTTTTTGATTGTTCTGCTGGTAATCCCAGTTTGGACCGATGTTTATATTCGGGACCGTCTTTGGTGGAAGACATTGGCCACATACTTTTACGTTTTCACCTTAAGTGTTACGCATGTATCAGCGACATCAGCAAGGCCTTTTTAATGATAGGCTTACATGAGGAGGATCGAGCTGTGACTCGATTTTTGTGGCCTAAGAAGCCACAAAAGCCGCACTCATGTCTAGTTACCTATCGGTTTAAAGCAGTATTGTTTGGTGGAACATGCAGCCAATTCTTGCTGAATGCGACGATCGCACACCAGCTACAAAAGAAAGACTCCTCTACCGCCTTTGCTATTCAAAGAAATTTGTATGTAGATAACTTACATGGAGTAGCTGATAATGAAACTGATCTTATTAAATACTACCATAATTCTAAGTTACTTTTGGAAAAGGCCAACCTTCACCTAAGAGAATGGGCCACGAATTCACCTTCATTGAAAGTAATCATTGATAAGCATGGTGATAGTCTCTTGGAATCAAAACCGGTAATTAACGCACTTGGCATGGCCTGGAAACTGACTAATGATACCATGTCTTACCCAAAAAGGGAGTTTGGTTTAGATAATCCTACCAAACGTAGTGTTCTAAGTAAAACAGCTAGTTTATACGACCCGTTAGGTTATCTTTTGCCAGTCACCATACGTACGCGTATACTGTTGCAGGAAATCTAGTGGGTAAAACTTGGCCTTTTCAGACGCTAGATCGAAAGCTTATGGTATTGCGGTGTATCTAGTAGCTAACCAATGTGCCTCATTAGTCTTGGCCAAAGCCAGAGTAGCACCGCTAAGAGGTTTAACTATCCCACAATTAGAATTGACAGCCGCAACGCTGTCAGCATCAGCACGTTTGATAAAATACGTGGTGGATAGTTGTTCAAATAAGCTATTATTCACTGCTATCCATTGCTGGTGAGTGCCGTAGCTCTGTATTGGCTACATTTGGATAAACCATTAAAACATTTCCACCGCAACCGGATCGATGAAGTCTAGCATTTAATTCCGACTTCATAATGGCATTATGTAAGCAGTGCCGATAATCCCAGTGATTTAATTTCGAGAGGGATTACTTACAGCCAGCTTGTAGTAACTAACAAATGGGACTAGAGACCGACCTGGTTACCGTATCCCCAAGAGTGGCCCCAAAATCACACGCTCCACCTAAACCAAAAGAATTGTGATGTTAGTAATGAAGGTTGGTCCATGTGCGAACCCCTAGTTTCAACTGTCATTGCAAGTTATAGTGTGATAGACTTAATAGGTTTAGCCAATTGTCTAAATTGATAAAAAAGATGGCTTCAGTGCAGCGGTTTATTCAGATATTACGTAAGAGTTCGACTCCCAAAACTACCCACTCGCTCCCGAGTCACGAGTTTACCGTGACAGAATTGGAAGAGTCGAAGACTAGTCTGATAAAGATCTTGTAATTTGAAGACTTCCCAGACGAGATTTCCTATTGTCAGGGTAGTTCGAATAAACGACCACCAAATTTAGTTAATCAGTTACAACTAAAGCTGGAAAACGGAATTCTTAGCTGTGAAGGCCGACTTAAATATTCTGAACTTACCTACGGTGGGAAGTATCCCATGCTTCTTCCATCTGGACACGTATTTACTAAACTAGTCATCGCTGATGCGCCTTCTAAGTATTTCCACGTTGGAATGACACACGTAGTCGCACACCTGAGACTGCAATCAATGGTGGATACCGAAAATCCGAAAAACGATAAAATCTGTTTTAAAAGCTTGTACAACCTACAAGGATTAAGATATAAAGTTTCAATACAACCTCATCTTCCGGAAGAAAGAATAACCGAATTAAAACCCTTTCAAGTAACAGGAGTGGATTACACCGGAGCGTTAATGATTAAAGATCAAGATAAAGTATTATCTAAACGGTACATTCTCTTTACATGTGCAGTGACTAGAGCCGTTCATTTAGAAGTGGTAGGAGATAATTCATCTGAGTCCTTTTTGAGAGCCTTCCGTAGATTTGTCGGAAGATCTTACCCTAGGCTTATTCTCAGTGATAATGCTTCGATGTTCACCGACCGCTTCTGCAAAGTTTCTGAAGACATTCCACAGAGATACCTCCATCAACCAAAGTCTCCTCCGCCCATCGTGCGAATGGGGATTTATACCTTCATGAGCATCTTGGTTCGGGGGATTTTCGGAACGGCTCATAGGACTGACGAAAATTACCATCAAGAAAATTTTAGGTCGGACGTTACCAACGTCAGAGGAGCTCCGTACCTTGATAGTAGAGGTTGAAGCAAGGCTGAATGACAGACCTTTAACTTACGTCAGTGGAGATCTTGATGAACCGATGCCCCTCAGCCCGTCGTTACTGCTGATGGGAAATCGGTTGGATATGCCATTGCCACCGGTACAAAATCCGGACCCGGATTTTATGTCGACTGTTTCTCTTAACAGGAGACATCGGAAATATAGACAGATCGTGTCTCAATTCTGGAATAGGTGGTGTCACGAGTACATTAAATCTCTTACAGAGAGGTATAGGTTTAAAAATAAAGGAGGTTCTTCTTCTCCCGTACGAGTAGGATACGTAGTTCTCATTGAAGAAGAAAGTCCGCGACTATACTGGCCTCTGGCAGTAATCACGGATTTAATCTACAGCCGTGATGGTCATGTAAGGTCAGTGGTGTTACGCACCAAAGAAAGGACCGCGGTATCAAGACCTATTGCCAAATTAATTCCACTGAAAGTATCTGACTCCTCATATGGGGAAGCAGTGAAACAACCCCCTGTTCTGGTATAGACAAGGGTTCAACAAACTCATGACACTGCGATACAAGCGGCGCGTCAAAGAATACAAAGTCAGTTAAATGACTAATGGTACACACGTTGTATGTACATCTCCCCCCCCCCCCCGGGGAGTATGTGGGAATTATTTCCCACAGTATTTAAATTTATATGGTGTGAAATTAGATATACTGTATACTACTTTCTAATCCAAGAGAACACTCCCTTGAGAAATGACTTGTAACATTTGTAGGCTCCACCCATCGTGCGCCATCTTGAATCTGGGAGCTTGTAGTTGTAAAAAATTATGGTAACTTGTTCCTGAGTTTTGCTCCCGTAAGGTTGTTCTGCTTAGATTGCGATTCATTCTCCTTAAAATCTTAACGTTTAACTTAGTTTAAATCTCTCTATTGAAAGTAGTGTTAATAACCTTGTTTAAGCTACTATTGCCACTAGTTTTCAGTAGTTTAATCTTAAGTTTTTGTCCTATTTCGGGCCCAGGAGCTATTCTGCTCCTTGTGTACATATTGTAAATATTTAATTGGGCTGTGAACATAATTATTTGTAATATTTCTATGAAATTTAAGTAAAGTTTAGATCGCCGACGGTAATTTACTGTAGGTATTACCGTGGGATTTAAACTGACTATTACGTATTAGGTTACGTAACCCCCCCTCTTATCTGTTCTGTGGGTTTGAGGAGCCTTGGAATTAATAATTTCGATTCCTCTTATCCTCGGAGTGGATTTAAGAGTAGAAGGCCTAGGAGTGGTTAACTTGCTGGTCATTACTTACTCGAACTGAGTCATCCAGACTTAGTCGAGTTTAACTCGGGTACGGCTTGGGTCGAGGTGGTGATTGGCATGAAGAACTTCGTTACTCGAAGATCTAGCACCCTTCGATTCTTTGGCTGTTCATCCGAAGTTTAGTTCACGGAGTTCCACCCAGGCCATAGGTCACTCATTCTGTGTGGGACCTCCAAACTGCACCGAACCGCAGTTGAGGTCAAAGCGCGTCTCGATTGAGGGCTGGTTAGGCTTGGCGGATCTTTTCGGTTTGATGGCCTGTAATATTTTTTAACATTACTTATTTTTTATTGTCCAGTTTTAATCGAAGATTTCAAAAATAACATTCATGTTTTAGAGAAACAAATAGTGAGGCAGTTATATGCAATTTAAGAAATTTAAAATATATATTTTCAAACCATATTGGGATCTTTTTGGTTTGACGGCCAGCGGAAAAAAACGAATCATGGCTACGGGACCGTCAAATTCTGGACTATACCAACTGGTTAGGTTAACTGAATACCCAATTAGGTTAACTGAATGCTCTTGGCGATTGGTTAGGTTAAGTCATGATATTTTCGTTAGTTTACTGTCAAAACAAACGAAAATATCATGACTTAACCTAACCAATCGTCATGAGCGTACAGTTGACCTAAAACTTTCAGGGATTTTGGAATCTTAAAGCGTATATGATATTCTCTAAACTAAAATGTATAACTGCCTCACAATTTGTCTCGGTGCTACTGTAGTATGCGGTCTATCTACGATTCGGCGGTCTACCTTTTAATTATAGCTTCTTATCTTGTTTACTAATTGTTTGTTTACATCCCATTGTCAATCGCCCTTGACGATTGGTTAGGTTTAGTCATGATATTTTCGTTAGTTTTAACGAAAATATCATGATTAAACCTAACCAATCGTAGGTAGACCGCATACTACAGTAGCACCATTTGTCTCTCTAAAACATGAATGTTATTTTTTAAATCCTCGATTAAAACTGGACAATGAAAAACAAGTAATGTTAAAAAATATTTCAGGCCGTCAAACCGAAAAGATCCGGCCTGGCATTTGAGTCAGGGTGGTTAGCCCCCTGCGAGTCACCACACTTTGTAAAATGATTCTCTGTAAAAGCTGAAGATATAGTGAGTACTCGACGTTCGTCCTTTCACGCATCTTTTGAAGTTTTTAAATCAACTTTAATTCACGCATGTATTACGACAGGATGTTCAAGTGCTTTAAGTCTTTTCTAACGAAAGTATCACAGGGGTTTGTAATGCTAAAGACGTTTTGAAGTATGTAGCGAATTTAAGCTACGTGAAAGAATATACTCATAGTAACCTTAAGGACCCAACGCTCAATGAAGAAAAATAGCGACTCTGGATTACGAAACTCGTTAACGAATTAGACGACAAATCTTATTACGCTATGTTACACTTCACCGATTATACCTACGCAACGAAAGAAATGTTAACGTAGTGATGACGGATAATTTAAAATAGCTTTACCACTACATCAGCGTTTACCACGATGAAATTTCTAGTGACGTTATAGCTAAAGGCTTGTGTACTTGGCGATGAATACCTTTTGTACCCCGGAGTAAACGAGTATGGACACGCCTATTTCTCGAATAGAGCCCCTCAATATTAATTGAATTACTTTCGAATCATTTAATGTGCTAAGGTAGTTTTGTGGACATACAATTTTCTCCGCTCAAAACTATGTTTTTATGTTGGTGCATATCCTAACATGTTCTGTCCAGCATGTCCTGAATCGCCGAGCCACCAGCAGGTGGCGCCTCGATCCTAAAACATATGACTCACCACCAGGTCTGCATCACGAACTAAAGCAAGCAGTCCGCCTCACCCCAGCATCTGAGCTTGGAGCGTCGTGACGTGCTATCCAGAAGCTCCTCGCAGCAGTACCACTAAGAAACATCTTCACCTACAGTAACAAAGAAACTACCGCTAAGCAGCATCCTTAACGCTCAATACGCCGTGACTTTTTCCAAATCAGTGAGAGTGGTTTAAACTCGCAGTGGCGCAATTAATTATGTGTTCAAGACAAATAATAAACCTACAGACTCCGCTAAACGTAATGTTATTTATTTGAGTGTTGGTGAGATGTCGAAAATCTTTGTTGGTTAGTGAGAGTGGTTTAAACTCGCAGTGGCGCAATTAATTATGTGTTCAAGACAAATAATAAACCTACAGAGTCCGCTAAACGTAATGTTATTTATTTGAGTGTTGGTGAGATGTCGAAAATCTTTGTTGGTTAAGAAGTAGTCGGCTGAGAATTATAAAGTACCAGCTACCGCGAGTACAACAACAGTAGCTATCAGTGACACCCCGTCGTACTGTATTATTTGCATGTTAACTGTGAGCCACGATTAGAGTCAACCCTTCGTTGAAATACAATTGATATGGAAAACTAATCTAAAAACCCTTCAGTGAAAACAGTTAATAACGGACTAGTGTCTACTCGTTACCGTTTCATCCTCGATAGGCTGCTTGAAATAGCCACCTTCCTCAACCTTTTTAATTGGCGATTTTATGAAGTGTAGAGATGAACAAGGTATGAACGGAATGGAGCTTAGAGAATATTTAGAGGACACTTCCCCTGAGAAGCACCACTCGCTTTGTGACGCTGGTCTAGAGCGTTACAAACCATCCCTCGCCTTCACTGTTTATCCGGAGGAATTGTTTCTTTATATACGCCATAACTGTCGCCACGATTTAGAGGATTTCCTTATACATCGATATGAACTTTGAACAGTTTTCAATTGAAAAAACTGGTGAAAAGAGAATAATTGCTCACTTAAAGCGAATTATGTATACATTGACTTTTCATGACAATAATGTAATATCCGACCGTGTACTCGAGCATGCTTTGGAATCTATATGTTCAAAGATTAAGAATTATGAAAATGTTAGTCCAATTATAAAGTAGGAACAAAAATAATCGTAAATGATCTTAAGGCTTTGCATATAGAGTATAAAAAGCATCATACATTAAACGGGGCATTATTTCTAAAAAGAATTGATTGTATTATACAAATCAATGAGAATGAAACTATTTCCAGCATTATTTGTGAGTTTACTGATGAAAAATAATCTCTGACATGTTAATAAATTTTGTATGCAAAAGTGTTTCTCTTTTCTCCTCGCTCATTTTTAAATTATGTCTATGTATGGTTCTTAATAAGATGATGGTCAACCAGGATGATTTGTGAATTGGTCTGAGTTTTATCCTTTCCATAAACGAATTATTATACTATAAAAAGTGAGGTCGGGAATTCGACTTCCGACAGTGTAATATCACTGTTATGTCTAAGATGGATCTGAATATATATATATATATATATATATTGTGTAATATATATATATAAAGTTATTTTCGAGCTAGGATAAGTTAGGTTAGGTTTGTATTTATTATGTATTATATTATTTATTATATATATATATTATGTATTATGTTCAATTTTCCACTTTTGTGGGGTTGGCACCCCACCCCCTTGGCACTGGTACTCTGGCACTGCCCCCACTTGGCATTCCCCTTTCCCCCTCCCCACATTACCCCTACCCCGCACTCCTTCGCACCAAATACCACCATACTACCGCAAATGATGGTTTTAATTATAGTTATTCATTTTGCAATACTCAACAGTTTGCTCTTTATATTAAGCATAATAATAAAATAAAACACGTCGGGGCTAATCCCTCTGTTCTGACATTACAGTTCATATTCACTCTGATATAAAAAATACTGATAAAATGCACTCTGAAGTACAGTATAATTACATCTCGTATTCCGTGTCAATGACGTACTGAAACAATAACTATAAGTGTATTCAAAAGTAAAGATGTAATTTTGCATTATAGTTGATCAGAAAATTCAGAAATTTGAATAAAATATCCGAATGATGCAATTCTGATGTAATTTTACAGGCTATTATTTTTAAGGATGCGAGAACCAATGACACGGATTTACATCGAATCCTTTGGCCCATTTTCATGTGAATTCAAAATGTGAGGTATCATTACGATAGATTTTTTTATGCTGTGTAACGTCACATTGAAAGAAGCCTGTATTGCCCTAAATTTTAAGCTTCTCGTGAATACGAGTATGTAGGACGATATATATATATATATATATCGTAAAGAACGACGCTTGTATAGGAGATATTCCGCGCAAGACGAGAGAGAGAGAGAGAATGAAACAAATGAAAAAATGAGGTAACCACCCGGGAATCGAACCCGGGATCTTCCGATTGCCGGTCAGATGCGATACCATTACACCATGGGCCTCACTCTTCCAAATGCCGTAATTCTTCTACATACTCGCAGAAACCAATGCCCCAAGGGGGCACCTCCCGCATGCCGTAACATTATATACATTCAACTGCAAAGAACACGCAGTATAAATAACGTAAAGAACGACGCTTGTATAGGAGATATTCCGCGCAAGACGAGAGAGAGAGAACGAAACAAATGAAAAAATGAGGTAACCACCCGGAAATCGAACCCGGGATCTTCCGAGTATGTAGAAGAATTACGGCATTTGGAAGAGTGAGGCCCATAGTGTAATGGTATCGCATCTGACCGGCAATCGGAAGATCCCGGGTTCGATTCCCGGGTGGTTACCTCATTTTTTCATTTGTTTCGTTCTCTCTCTCTCTCGTCTTGCGCGGAATATCTCCTATACAAGCGTCGTTCTTTGCGTTATTTATACTGCGTGTTCTTTGCAGTTGAATGTGTATATATATATATTACATATTTTTTCATCATTGTATAAAAATTAATTTTAGTTTATGAGAATATTCGCGAATGACATTTTTATAGCTACTAAAAATGTTAAGAGTGCTTAAAACCTTTAATTAACACTTAAAAAGGTGTTTAAACCTCTTTTACCCTCTTATTCATTTAATTAAAGTTACTGACGAGGAAACCATGTCTCTCTCTCTCTCTCTCTCTGTGTGTGTGTGTGTGCTTGTAGCGAAGTATAAACACCATACAGGATTTCCCAAAAGTCCCCTAACCCAAAAAGGAGCTGATGAATTAATTATTGGTCAAATAATACAGTTACCTAACAATTCTAAGTATGTCATAATTTAATAGGTTAGGTCCTACGATATCCCTATGTATTGGTTATCTAACTAGGATTAAGCCTAAGCTCAATTTCAATAATGCTGTTTACAAAACAACAACCCGCGTGTATTGTTGAAGTGTATTTTCCCACAAAATTTTTTAGACTTTGTTGAACAGAATTTGTATGTAAATTTGCAAATGTGGGAGAATCAAACAAAATCACAATTTTTCGACTGGTAGAGCGATTTTGAGAGACTGATTGCTCGGGGTGTATTCGATGATTTACAGATTGACTTACACGTTCGGTAGGAAAATCTTTACGGTGGATGTCGCAGGAGATTGGATTGAAAAAGAGCACTATCCATAGAATCTTCAGGAAATTTTAATTTCATTCCTATACAGGGCCGTAGCTTGGGGGCCGCCAGAGGTGGCTGAGTCCTACCCGGACAATTTTGAGCATCACCAACGAATGGCAAATTTAGTTCTATTGGCATTTCAGAAAGAACGCACGAAAGCAATCAACATGGATAATCTTTTAAGAAAATTTAATGATCAGAAAAGCAAAGTTGCAACTGTTTTGAAGTAATTTCAATTTTTTTATTAGTGTACTGAAGTACTGTATTTTGTTTTTAAATTTGGAAGCAATGTTTCTGTTTATTTTTCAATAACTTAATATTAGATTCGAATAAAAGAAAAATTATCGTAATGCATTATACTATGTTATAATTATTACCAATTTCAATTTGTTTTGTATCTAACTTCTAAGTCATGTTTCGTTTGTTTAAACTTTTTACATTCTAACACGTTGTTTACCAAGTAGTTTTAGAATTACAGTATTATTCAGTTTTGTGATTATCTAATTGACCTGGTCCAATAAATGCATATATATATATATGCACTAGAATCACAAAATAACACGTGACCTTATTAATAAGCAAACAACCACAAGGAAAAGGAAACACAAAGTGGTTGTTTGCTTATATATATATATATATAAAATTTTAACTTTAATGTGTTTTATTTTTACAAAGAATTCCCTATATTATCAGTACTATGTAGCCTACCCTATATTACCAGTAGCTTCCCATGGTGATTACCATTAGCTACGGCCCTGTTCCTATAGTGTTTGAGTCATCGATGACTTCGAGGGACCAGGCAAATTAAAAGAGGCTACAGTACTGCAACTGGTTAAAGCACTTTGTTCTCTCTCCTCCGGGGGTCTTAGACACAATTTTCTTCTCTGATGAAACCTGCTTCCACTTCGGTGGGCGTGTAAATAGTCAAAATACGAGGATGTGGGATATGGAGAATCCACAGCTTTCATCAACAACCCCTTGATAGTCAGAAAATAGAAGTTTAGTGTGAAGTCTCGCGGTGAGCGATAATTGGCTCACTCTTTACAGAAACTGTAAACTGTTGAACGATAGAGAGACATTATTCTACAGTTCATGGCATTGTTATATGCCGAAGAATGTGATGTGTGGTTCCAACAAGACAGGACACCAGCTCATACAGACACAGACAGGGATTTAAATGCCTTGAAACGGAACATAATCGCTCGCATCAATAACATTACGTCCGGGTTTTGCAGCGTGTTTTTGCGAACATGCGCATGCGTGCGGAGAACTGCATATAAGATGGCGGTCACTTTTAGTATTAGTTATAGGACACAGGTAACGAAAGAATGAGAAACACCACACAATGTCATAAAATGTCCGAGAGTTAAACATTTTTATTCGTGTGTTCTTTCTTTGTTAATGTAAGGTTATGTAACTTTCGGGACACTCTGTATTATAATCTTTTTTTCAGAAGATTTCTATAAAAATTAAATGAAAGGATTTTTGACCCGCATATCGGAGCCCCAGTTGTCTCATTACTGTACGGTGCAAGATTAAGAAAGAAAGAGTTATGGAGTTACAGGCTAGCCCAAGAAAGAAGTAAAGAAAGGAAAAATAGAAAAAGCAATTGAAAATAAAGAATACCTAAAAATTATACCATGCTTACACTTATAGACGTGTAAAGCTTTCACACGGGAATAGTAGTAATAGTAAAGTATAGAACAGGCAAGGCTCTCCCCTTCCTTCGCCAGCCACTAATGACAAAGTAGTTGTGAAAGAAGGTTTATAGGAAAGTAGGAAAAAGTATAAAGAGAATAGCTTCAGAGTTCATTCACACCATGCGTACATTTATCTCGTGTACCCAGTTACGCATTAGACTGATTAGAGGACAGCGAAAAATAAAAGATGGTATAAACACTAAACAAATTAATCTAATCTACACCATGCATTTTTTTATTTTTTTATTTATTCATTTATTATGTACAAGAAGTCATCATTTCGTCGTCGCATTATTTCTCCGTAGCGTGCCAAAGCCATTGTGCCGAGAGACTTACTTTTAAAAATTTACTATTTTCATTACCATCTTTCGCAATGGAATTGTTTAGATAAGGAAGCAATGATCCATAGGCGTTTCCAGCTGGTCAACACACACCAATTTAAGAATTCCTACGAAAGTGTACGTCGAGAAAATGATTTGCCCCTTTTTCAAGAAAGATTTATCATATCGGAATTTACTTTGCGTCTTTAACATAGGAATTACTGAGATAAGGGCCAAAGGTACGTCCAGATGGCCAATACATCCCAATTTAAGAATTTCCCCACAGTGTACATATACATAGTTTTTTTTTTTTTTTTTTACGAAATTCTATTACACACCATTTACAGTGAAACTAAAATTTTGCTCTAGCTAAGTAGCTTCCCTGAAAATGAATGTGCCTCTTCGGAGGTTTTGACTCCCGAGAGTTCTCATCAAACTTCCCACCTGAGAACCCCAACTGCTCTGAAACCAAACTAGACAAGCGCTTCCTACTGCATTTATTGACAAAGAGAACATTAGTACTTCTACTCTATCCTGACTAACTTTCCCTCAAGCACCTCCCTTTTAATAATGAAAAAAAGGAAGGAGCAAAAGAAGGAAAGAAAGGGAGAGAGGAGTGGCTTCCCAAAATAATTTAATATACAATTGCTCTTCGGAGGATTTAACTTCCAAGAATTCCCACGTAAATAAAAGAGAGAGAGAGAGAGAGAGAGAGAGAGAGAGAACTAACTGCATGCATAATATACTAACATCATATTCACTTTAAGAAAAAATGTTTCATATATTATTTTTTAACATACTATTTTTTACTGTTCAAATAATAATAAATGAATGCTTCCACGCATGTTTTTTTTTTAACATCCGAAACTTGTATACATTAAAAGATGGAAGGAGGAGGTCATAAAATATAGACGACTTGTATAAAGATTACAAATGAAGAAGAACGTGTTGAAACATGTCAAAATGTGTTAAAACTCCTGCAGAAAAAAATATTGCAAAAATAAAACTGTTAAATATAAATTAAAACAGGATAAGAACACACACACACACACACACACACACACCAACCATAAGAACAGGTTTTGCCTCATTCTCAGCATACACAGGGAGGAAGATAGTTCGGATTTCACTTTTGTACATTCAATTAACGATTATTGTCAAAGTTTTAAACGTAAGCAAAAAATGGAAGCAGGTTAACGAAACTTACAAATCACGTGACCACTTTCGATATTGTGGAACCCTATTATATCTAGAGTTGCAAATACTTTTTTGAAAAAGTTTTAATTATATAAGTGCATGCAAGTAACGATAACTCTATTTATTTATCTTATACATAATTTGTTTATATGAGCGTTATACCCGCTCCTATATATTCACACAACTTAATATAAAGACAAAAGTAAATAGACACCTTCGGTTTTTCCTATAGTTTTTGATTTGATCATAAGTTAATAAATAATAACGTATTTATTGAATCAATATACAGGGTGTACATAAAGTCAGGATCTATTTTTGTGAAGCACTTGGAAATTATATGGAATTCAATCATAAAATGATAAAGTGGTAACATTTATTAAATAATTAAGAGTAGGATTCGACGTGACGCCCATCAGTATCCCTGCACAGCTCAAATCGTTCCGCAGCATTTCTAAACACATTCTGGAGCATTTGCGGGGTTATGTTATCTGCAGCAGTTCGTATACGTGTACGTAAATTTTCAAGACTCGTAATCTTCGTCTGATAGACGTGCGATTTGATAAAGCCCCATGCAAAGAAATCTAAAGGGTTAAATCTGGTGATCTCGCTGGCCAAGGTCTGTTGCTTCCGCGTCCGATCCAGCGATTTGGAAAACGTCCATTTAGATAATCCTGAACAATTTTGGCATAGTGACAAGGAGCACCATCATGTTGATAGACGACGGGGATAGGATTGTTAGTACCGTCGTCTATCAACATGATGGTGCTCCTTGTCACTATGCCAAAATTGTTCAGGATTATCTAAATTCTAAATGGACGTTTTCCAAATCGCTGGATCGGACGCGGAAGCAACAGACCTTGGCCAGCGAGATCACCAGATTTAACCCCTTTAGATTTCTTTGCATGGGGCTTTATCAAATCGCACGTCTATCAGACGAAGATTACGAGTCTTGAAAACTTACGTACACGTATACGAACTGCTGCAGATAACATAACCCCGCACATGCTCCAGAATGTGTTTAGAAATGCTGCGGAACGATTTGAGCTGTGCAGGGATACTGATGGGCGTCACGTCGAATCCTACTCTTAATTATTTAATAAATGTTACCACTTTATCATTTTATGATTAAATCCCATATAATTTCCAAGTGCTTCACAAAAATAGATCCTGACTTTATGTACACCCTGTATTCAGAACGTGTTGCTTCCCATTTGCATGGGACCACCAATTTTCTTGAGGAAAATCATCTTGGTGTCTATTTACTTTTGTCAAACCTGTGTAGGAACAAATCTATTTAATTAGTGCCCGGTTAGATTGTAATAGGTTAGATTAAATTGGTTTGATTATAATTTTGTTTTTAATTTGATGAAGTTAGAAATGCGTGTATATAAAACAGGTAATGGTTAGAGGAAACTTCATTTTAGCATCACAAAGAAATAAACGAAATTGCAAATATTCGGAGTTCTTGGTTCACTTCGTGGAGCGCAGACCTGAGATGACAAGCAATGCGTTTGTGGTTGAAACGATTTCATTCGCGTTGCCCCGAGAAGAAACGCGGTGGTCACCATCTCTAATAACGAATCCACCGGCTCCAGGTTCGATTCCCGGCGAAAGCAGGCGTCGCGCAGCTTACCCAGCTGTTCATCGTTCCAGAAAAAATAGGTTGGAAAATGAATGGGTACCCTGGGTGGCATAGTGGTTAAGACGCTGGGCTGCTGATCGGGAGGTCGTGAGATCGACTCCGAGCAAAGACGCTGTAATTTCTGATTCCCCGTGGTGGGTCGTGGTTCGTGGTTCGGATTTCACGTTAAACTGGAGGTCCAAGGTGGAGCAACAAGTTCGACCTTCGTCAGAATGAATGAGCACACACCGGCGGATCCAAGGTGGAAAAAGCCTTTCCTCTTATCTTTTCAATTACATTATTATCTTTGGCATTAAATAAAAGACTCTTAGATTGACTGTGTGTTCTCTTAATCAATTAGTGCTTGCTGACTCTTAAACAGGGCAGCCACATTGTGTTTGTTGTGCATTAGGTAAAGGTGGTATTCCTCTGCTTTCCTCTTATCTTTTCAGATTTACTGTCTCTTTGCCACAATAAAAACTGGCTGTTTAGAGTGATTATTATTTCCAATTACATTATTACCTTTGGCATTAATAAAAGACTCCTAGATTGACTGTGTGTTCTCTTAACCAATTAGTGCTTACTGACTCTTAAACAGGGCAGCCACATTGTGTTTTTTATGCATTTTTATGCTATATACTGGGCACTAGTATAGGCATCAGTCTCCCCCCTCCCCCGCCTCAGAGAAATATCCTAGATCCGCTACTATATATTATATATACACCTCATGTTTCTTCAAAAGTTTCATTAATCTGGTCTCATTATCGTTTTTAGTTTGATTAATGACATGTTTAAAATACAAAATGACTTGAAAGGTACTGTATTTTAATGGAAATGAGAATGAAAAAATGATTAATCCATTTGTCATTTTGTGAACGCAAAAGTTAATAATTGGTTGAATGGGGATACAATTTTAAATTTGGGGTTTGTTTTGTGTTAAGTTGGATTGTAGAGTTGGGAAGAAATGAGTTTCATGAAAGTATCTTCGGAAATCGATGTAAAGAGTGGTAGATCTCACTTGTTTGAAAGCCTATATACATTATGCATGACTCTCCCTTTATTTATAACAACGAAGTTAAGCAAATTTGGGTTTGCTTAGTAGTCGGATGGGTGACCGTCCTCCGCTTTCAGATCATGTGGCGACCGTGGTTCGGGTAATCGGGTTCCACGTTACGCTGTAGGCCTCCCGCGTTATATGATACACCTGGCTATATAGAAAGGATAAAAAATTAGTGCAAATAACGACAAAGCATAATTATCGGGTACTTGTAATTTTGAACACGTTTTTGAGAAGCTCTTCTCCGTAAACCCGTGTTAAGTTCTAGAAATAATTTAACTTTATGCAAATATTTCCTTCCTATGCATATAAATATAAAAGTTTGAGCTTTCAGATACTTTCTTGCATGATCTAAACAGAGCTGTCCACCTTCAAACCTTTTGGGGGCTGTAATGTATCGCAGCAATTTATTCGCGTATCGAAATGTATAAAAAGCAATCGAGTGCTGA